>OY292394.1:23414359-23531703 GCA_958496205.1 Idaea biselata
ATAGTACCGTCTCTGCCTTAGTCAAGGTATCTGATGACATCCGTCTGGCAATGGAAAGGAGGCACGTGACTGTCATGGTGCTACTGGACTTCAGCAGCGCTTTCAACTCCGTGGACTTCGACATCTTATTAGGTATCCTCTATTCCTTTAATTCGTCACCAACAGCAATCGCCTGGTTTGACACCTACCTTCGGGGCCGGTCGCAGTGTATCCGCCATGAAGACTCCTTTTCGGACTGGTGTGATCTTGTTGCTGGCGTGCCCCAGGGTGGAGTTTTGTCTCCACTTCTTTTCTGTGTCTTTATTAACACACTTACTAACGTTATTTCTTCTCACTTCCACATGTATGCCGATGACTTGCAAATATACAGGCATTTTCATACTGACGACATAACTAGTAACATAGAGTTGATAAACCGTGACCTTGCATGCATCTCAGACTGGGCTAAGGGCTCCTTTGGCCTACTTGTCAACCCCTCCAAATCGCAGGCTATGATTGTAGGTAATACTTATCATCACAGTGTTATCGACAGGGGTCCTCTGCCTGCCGTTATGTATGACGGGGTGGTAATTTCCTACACAGACTGCGCGAAAAATTTGGGTATCCTGATTAATAATCGCCTATCCTGGGAGAAACATATTAATTTCTTAAGCCAGAGAGTATTTGCCACATATCACTCTCTTAAACACTTTCAGAGCGTCTTGCCCTTGGACACCAGGATTACCTTAGCTCAATCTCTGCTTCTTCCTCTCTTGGACTATGGTGACGTGTGTTTTCGGGATGCCACTGAAGATCTCCTGGACAATCTCGAAAGACTGCAGAACGTCTGCATACGCTTCATATTTGGGTTGCGTAAGTTCGATCACGTCTCCGAGTTTCGTGCTAGGCTGAAGTGGCTTCCGATTCGCCGTCGACACGATCTTCATGTTCTCTCTTTTCTCTTTTCAGTTCTTTTTAATCCCTTCTATCCTTCTTACCTTCGTGATCGCTTTTGTTTCTATGCCCGTGGTACGACTAATAGATCTTCTCAACATCTCATCTTAAAATGTCCTTCTCACACATCTTCAAAATATAATGGATCTTTCACTATCCATGCAGTGCGGCTCTGGAATAACCTTCCGCAAGATATTCGAGCGAGTCAGTCTCTCAGCGTTTTCAAGAAACGAGTAAAGGAGCACTATTTATCCTCTGCGTAGTATAAGTATATTATGTATTTATTTATTGTATTGTATGTACCTATATGATTATATATTTTATATTTTGTTGTATATATTTTGTACTTATGTATTTATTTAGATATAATTTATGTTAAGTACCTATGTATAATGTATTATATTTTTATTATTATCAATATTCATATTGTACTGATTTAACTTTCTGCTCTCTTCACTTTGTACACTTAACCACCCTTAAGCTATGTTCTTTCCTATCCATTGAGGTCTGTCGGGAGAAAACTCTTACAGGGTTAGACTCACCTTAGTATATAATTGTATAATGTCTTGTTTTTTTGTAATGTAATTTCTCTTGTGTACTGAATAAATAAAATAAATAAAATAAAATAATGTACATTCGGTAAATGTGAATAAATAATCTTTATTTATATGAGGTACCAAAAACCAGCCCTAGGCTCCAGCCTACTCAGCCTGCTGGTTAATCCGCAGCTTTGAATTTTGGCCCACATGTTTTCATTTAAAATTGCCTGATGAACAACAATAGGATGGAGAATTTTACCCCATACTTATTTTTTTTCATAGGCCTTTTTTATAAAAATTTAGTGAAGTTGAAAACAGACAACCTTCTCAATATATGACTAGACGAACTCTTTTGCATTGGGGCTCGTAGCACCTGGTTTAAAATATCTAACAAAAAACCCAAGTTTTTAAATCATAATAGGTAGATATTATGTAAGTTAAATAAAATAACATAATATTATTATTTAAAAATACCTACTTTTCTCGCGTTATTAATAATTATGTACCATTAATCCATAAATCGAACATACGACTTTCGAAACTAAGTTACGGATACGAACCCCTTTCCTGGTATACCAAAATGAACGCAGAGTAGGCGTTCTCCGATCAGTTCGTTCCGTTCAGGCGATCGCGATGCTATTTCAGTATGTTTTATTGCACTATCTTATCAATCTACCGAAGAAGAGGTTGATTCATTGGTGTCATAAGGTTATTCCGCAGTTACTTATTAACTTACGACCCAATCATTGCAGCAGATATCAACGATGATCCGTAATCATTGGTCGTAGGCAGGCCCACTCGCGCCTGCGGATTTGACTCAACTCAAAATATGGGTACCTATACAACCTATACATTTATTAAGAAGGGTGCGGTGAACGTACGCCTAGCACTTTACAATAGGGGTTGGCGTAGCTATATCCCTGGGCGATATAACAGCCTCGGAAATAAAAGCATATGCTTCTTGGGAAACAAAGCATTTGCTTCCTGGGAAATAAAGCATATGCTTTCTAGATTATGAATGTAAACATAATGAACAGTAGGGAATTACATGTTCCATTCCTACTTCCATTCTAATATAAAGAGGAAAGATTTATTTACTTATTTTAATAAGCCATTAATTAAGGCCATAATTGCCGTAATGAGCCAGGTATTTGATTGTTTTATTTGTTGTGTGGCCAGGTATTTGATTGTTTTATTTGTTGTGTGATTTTCTTTTGTAGTTTCATAAATTATAATAAATTTACTTATTTGTATTTTACAAATAGGTTTCGAAACTACTGGTTATTTTTCTGGTAAAATATTGGTTTTAATGGTATGGCAAAGTAATATTTAGAAGGTAGAAATAAAATGCTCCTTGAATAATGTGCCCGCTAGAGTTTGCAATTATTTTGGTCCCTATACCTGTTGTGGTAGAAATTTTAAAATGTACATATCAATAGGTAAAGTGGGAAAATAGACACTAGTCCAATGACATAGTTCCCAAGCCTCTTACGAAGCGTACTAGGTGGACGATTGGATGCGAACGCGATTGCGAAGCGATCCGATCCAGTGCGGTGCGGAAACAAGGAACAGTCGATAGCTATTGGAGTGTCCTACGTGACCAAATGCACGTAAAGTGCAATGCGGCGCGATTCTCGACTGTTCCTTATTTCCGCGCCGCATCGCGTTCGCATCCGATCGCCCACGTAGGCTGCGTTAGGCTAAGGGTCCCACTGGATAAACGAATTAGTTACAATAACAGCTTTTGTGCTCTAAAATTAAATAAGTTCGCTGCTAGGAACAAAAGTTGGTTCAATTCGGGTCATGGTATACTTAAACCCTTATCCAAATAAAAAGTTTCATCATTAAAAATATATGTTAAGAATATTCTCATCTGATATATTTAAATAGGACAATTTTTAAGAGATTTCATCATGTATCAGTCCCGTAAATAGAAGAGATAGTTTATTTTACCAATGAGCTCTGGTTACATTCACGCCTAACTGATGAACCAATTTTTATGAATTTCGGTATAGACCTTAAAGAAGGACATAGACAAGTTTGTCTAGTTTTGACGACCTCTGTGGCGCGTCGTGCGAAAGCGCGACTGCAATACAGGAGGTTGCGGATTCGATTCCCGCCGGGTGCAGGTATTTATTCTTATAAAATAAATATTTGTGTCTGGTCTGGGTGTCCCTCTATGTATAATATGTATGTATTTACAGAAGAAAAATAAATATAAGTATTATATCCGTTGTCTAGTCGCCGTAACACAAGCTTAGTCGCTTACCACGGGGCTAGATGGCGCTGTGTTTTGTTCACAGAATTTATTTACGAACCGGTTCACTACGTACAATTTTTTTTACATCCAAAGTCCGTTTCATGCTTTTCCCAATTCATCCAATTGTCAATACGTACAATTCTTTTTAAATCCAAAGTCCGTTTCATGCTTTTCCCAATTCATCCAATTGTCAATACGTACAATTCTTTTTAAATCCAAAGTCCGTTTCATGCTTTTCCCAATTCATCCAATTGTCAATACGTACAATTCTTTTTAAATCCAAAGTCCGTTTCATGCTTTTCCCAATTCATCCAATTGTCAATACGTACAATTCTTTTTAAATCCAAAGTCCGTTTCATGCTTTTCCCAATTCATCCAATTGTCAATACGTACAATTCTTTTTAAATCCAAAGTCCGTTTCATGCTTTCCTCGATTCATCCAATTGTCACTACATACATTTCATTATTGATTTGTCTCATCAATTGTTTTAAGTTGAGGGGAAATAAAAAACTATAGAAATATGAGATCAGTGTTCAGAACCTTTTATTAATCATATTATATAGGTACTCTTTAGGTAACTAAACATAAAACACAATCCTCTGATTGTTTTACAATTTAAACAAAAATTATATCTTATCTATTATATGTATAAAAATCAATCCCTATTTCCCTTGGTCACGGCATCACACTTAAACTTTTACACATATTTCGATAATTCTTTTTTTGTTGTGAGCGCTATTGTCAGGAGAAGGTTCTTATGAAAGAAAAAATGCTAAACCGATTTTGATGAATTTTATTTTTTTATACTAAACGACAGGACAACGTCTGTCGGGTCAGCTAGTTACTTATAAATAGGTAGGTACTCTAAAGAGTAAAGGTAATTAACCTAAAGGTAATTAATTAATTTACCTAAAGGTAATTAAACTTTTAAAACACAATCCTCTGATTGTTTTATAACTTAAACAAAAATTCTATGATTAACGTTTCTTTTATACTTAAATTACTATACTATAATATTAAGATAGTCTCAAATATACTATTTTTTGCAATGCTGCCAATGGATCATTTTTTTGTCTTTGAAGTCTTTTTAGTATACGTTTATACTTACTTGTGATCGAACTCCACATCGCACATTTTTCTATTTTTCTTAGGTCCAACAAATAAGCTACGTTTAGTTTTAGCATCAGCATGATTTGCCTCTTTACGCAGTTTGTGCAAAAATAAATGGAAATTCGGCTTCCGGGGTATTCTTGCATTTGTACGGTGATGCCAGCCTTCTAAGCTGTTAGTGGTTCGATGTCGTTCAAAGGCTACACTGATGACTTCAGCTGTTATCGAATTTATCCAATGCTTTGTCACGTATGAAACAAATGCGCTCAATTCATTGTCAGCTTCATCTATCTATGTCCTCAGTTATTTTTTACCAGGAATCGCCGATAACATTGGCTGGCAGTAGTGGTAATGAGGCACATAATCTTGTCAACGTTCTACCGGATTGACCTTCAGTAATATGTAGCTTTACGCCCGATGGCGTCATTATAATGGTGATAGCAGCCTGAAATTTTAGCATCGGGAAAAACTGTTTTTACAGAATCCAGTGCAGCTAATTCATAATCCGCTTTAAAGGAGTTCATGTTTATATTTAAACGGTCTTTTAAAAGTGAGAAAATACGAGTATATGTTGCCTGTGTTTTATTGGACAAGAGACAAAATATCACTGGTTGAACATGGGTTGCCATTTTGTTCGAACACATATCTTTCAACAAGTGCTTAGATTATTTATAGCAGTAAAGAGGTTTTATTTTAAGTACCTATTCAACGAGAGTTTGATAAAACAAAATTTGTATGAAACTGATTTTTTGTGAAACGGGAACAGTATGAAAACGAAATTGTATGAAATGGGAATTTGATATTAAATTAACTTGGATTTATACAGGACTTGTACATAATGGTCCGGATCGTTTATTTATTATTGATTTAGTTCTTCTTCAAGGTCTATACCGATTTAAAGTTACTTTAAATCCCGATATTCCCGCAGGATCGGGACTTACGCGGGTCAAATCGCTGGGCGTAGCATACATTTATAAACCTAATTTAACCTTTCGTTATTAGTAACACCACAGTTTACAATAGTTAGTGCGCCTCGCGGCTCTTAATATTACCATTGTATAGAAATACAACCTACAAAGTAAACTGTGGTGGATTAGTATTACCAACCGTAATACCTACAGTTTTACTTTATACTATGCTCTCGTTTCGTAAATCCAATGATCTAATCGTAGTAATTCGTGACATCAATAGCAATGAGGTTGAAAACTGCCATTTGCTCACTTCAGATGGCGCTACTGTGCCACGATTACTACTATTTGAAAACGTTATAGTTTTTTTCGTAAACAAACTAAGTTATTTTAAGATAATTTTACAAAATGACGCTTTGTTCAGCTGTGGATTGCAAAAACATAGCAAATCATTTATTCCCCAAATATGCTAAAAAAAAAACAGTGAATGAAAGCTATGAGGGAAAAAATCGGCGACCTAGTAACTATTCAAGGTTATGTGCTGCCCATTTAAAACCTAAAGATTTTTTGAGAGAAATTCCTACACAGGTAAGACGTTTCCTTTACTAGTACTACTACTACTATAAACTAAAATTTCTGTAGTACGCCTCTAGCCTAAAACAAAAACAGAATAATCCATGAAAAAAACCCCTTGTAATCAAAAACTAATTTTTATAAAAAAAATAGTTTTTGTTAAACGAAAATAAGCACGTATACTTGCTTTTACTTTTTACAAAAGGGTTTTTACATATTACCAACATATAAATCAGTACAAAGCCTTTTTGTAAAAAATAAACTCCAAATACTAAAATGCACTTTATTACCAACCTTTCAATCAAAGCAGCTTTTTTTCCGCTAGTAGACGCATTCCTTTTTCTCAGCTCCCCTTTTAATTGGATTATACTCCACGTTGAATACATTTTAATTCACAAAATTCCTAATAAAGATACAATCACTGTTGAAATTTGACGGCGTCTGATCGAGACACACTAGCGCCACCTGCCTCGACCTTTTAGTTTTTAACCCCATTGTCAGCAGGAACAATGCCAGTCTAACAAATATCTAAACAATATAACAATAAGAACTTGACGTGTTAAGTTTTGAATGTCAAACTTAGTTTCAACCACAGAACAGTTAGATTCATCGTCCCGTCCAGGCTATACCTATGTATACGCAAATTTGCTATATATTTCATTGATATATTTCAGTAAAATGATTGTGGAGTTGTGTCTAATTCTGAGAATAACCTTGCACGACGCCCGCCGGCAACGACCATTACAGAATCGATCACATCAATGTCACGGCGTGCGATGGTAAACATTTTATTTCGTAGAATTTAACAGATACCCATTAATGTCCTTTGTGTGGTGTATACTGTATATATACGCCACCTCATACAACATACCTATTGTGTCAGGGATAGTGATAAGTAAAGAAAAGCGCAGTCTCAGACAATAGTCGTTGATAACTGTCGCGTAACGTGGAAAATGCATCACTTTGCAGTAGCGGTTACATTTGTTTCAATTTTCACTGATTTAAGTTTTAGTGACAGTGAGTTTTCTATGATTTTCTATAATTTTCCTGTTTCAAATTATCAATATTCTTCAGTGTTGACATCTCATATTGTTTTTCTTCAGCTACGAAAGAACCACCACATGATTTGATACCAAAAACGACGCTAAAGGAATTGCTTTCTAAAGAATTCGCTGGAATTCGGGTTCCGGGAATAGATCAACAGTCTAAGAAAATGTGGATTCACAATCCGTTACGTGACTCTGCGATGTTACATGATCTAAACCCAGTAGGTTCCTTTCAAATATTTTAAATAAGGTTACCTAACAAAGGCAAGGCAATCAGTCGAAGCGAAGCGTCTCTGCCTGGCAAAAGTTGCTTTACATTATAAATAAATAAATCATAAATTTGATAAAATTTGGTATACATACAGGTTATATGAGTTTGTAGAATTGTTTTGCTGTGGGGAATTTTAGATAAGTAAGGTATTTCCCACAAAAAAATGTAATTTTAAATCCTTGTTAAGAGATCCGATTTAAATAATTCTGAAGTAGCTTCAAGTTGGTATCATAGAATTTTGTTGAAGATATGCTGAAGATCTTCGGAATTAGTAGCAGAATAGCTCATCAAAATGCATAAAATATAAAGTAATTTTTTTTGTCTTACTCTTCCGTCGGAATAAAAAACCGGTCAAGTGCGAGTCGAACGCGCGCGTTGTGAGTTCCGTACCTACTGCCAAAATAAAATAAAGTGGGAAGTGTCATTTTGACAGTTGCCAACCCCATTCTCAACTTTTTTTTTTGGAATTATATCTTTATTTGTGCTACAAGACCTTGGCTCTTTGCCAAATTTTGTTGTTTTAAGGTGAACGGGAAGTACCCGAAAAATATAGAGTAGGTTCTTCCAGTTGACTTACATTTAAAAATCTATAATGAAAAAGCAAGGCCCTGCGGCGAGTTCGACTCGTACTCCGTAACCGGTTTTATTAAGGGTTGAAAAATTGTTATAATTTTGCAAGTACCTAATCACTAACATTTCAAAAGCTTTCGTTCGGAAAAAATACTTTCCTGAGACTCGGTAGCCAGATTAGAACTGAAAATCAACAGAATAAGGTTTCAGGATTGTTGAAAAAACTTAGCGATGCGTTACTTCAATTAAAAAACTCTAATGTGATTCTAATGTTGTCTTTTCTTCGCAGATGAACCTAAAAAACGAAAGACTGTCCATAAGAGCTCCGCACTCCATCACAAAACTAGCCAAGACTCTATCATATGGGTTCGACCCTTATTTTAGCAAGGTGACTAAATGATAACATGGCGTACGGATACGAGTACATATAAACATTTGTGTCTAGGACAACGTATTCCATAAGTCCTGTACAAAATATGATATTTTTAAAATATTCTAACCCGATAATCACCTATGGTGTAATTTCGATTGAACCTATATCTTCTGGAGGTTTAACCGCAATACCCTAAGAACCCCCATATAGTTACCTATCTGTACGTACGTCTTATAAGTTATACTGTTCCATTTTATAGCATTTTTAATTTCCTGTCGCGGCAAATCGTTTTTATTCAATTGAAAATGTCGAGTAAACGCCTCCTCATAAAATATTTATTTACACTTCGCACCCTTCACAAACACGCAAATGAAATGCATTAAATAGGTATATATAGGCAACACAAACACATCAACGCCTTCCAATAAGTACTGACCACCAGCTCGCACCCTTTCTATATAAAACCCCTGCCATTTAAATACTCAAAAGTCTAGACCCCAAAACCAGAAGGGGAGACTTAAAAGTACCTAACATTATAAATATTGCAGGATGTTGCACACAATTCAACCTAGCCCCAACTTAAAATATCTATGTACCTAGGTATTTTATTTTTTACAGATAATGTATAACTTTTTGTAAGATCGCTTTTTATTATGTGTATATTTACTGCAAAATACATTTATTTTATCCAATTTTTATATTTTTGCAAAGAAAGCATAATGGTACCATCAGTCTTAGCCAATTAGGGAACGGTAAGTTCATTTTCCGTAGGTACCTTTGCACTTACATAATCCTTAAGAGTCAAAATGAGTTGGAGCTGTCAAATCCATAGTTTTATTAACGATTCTTACAAATGAATGGTCTAATTCTAGAACTCTTTAGGTCATTTTATTAACTTTTGCGTAATGGGCTGAGGAAAGTTAATAATCACTTGTGAAATATATATGTTACGTTTACGACAAAAAATGAAATACAGTAAATAGTTGTAAAAACGTTGTTTAATACTAACTAATAAAAACATTTAAAAAAAACAAGTTATTCTAGTAAAATCATCTCTTAATGATCTATTCCAATTATCTGGGACTTATAATTAAATAATGGACTTAGGGTTTTATTCTGAGTTTTTCAAGGTCTTAGGTATTTTTATTAGTAAATACACACTTAGCCAAAGTTAGTTAACATAAAATTATTTTTAAAAGTAATCTTATTCTCAGTCAATAATTATTCCTAATTTAATTAATCAAAACTTTAAACATAAACTTTACTTAATCATCGTCGTCTATTGACATGTCTAAGGTAATAAAGACATTTTTCGGTTTGTATCGCGTGGTGTTTATTACTTTTAGCATTATTACAACGCTCATCGTTTCGAGACCTTTCCAGGTCCCTTCTTCAGTCAATCCTGAAGAAGAGACGTGTAAAGGTCTCGAAACGTTGAGCGTTGTTACCTTCTTCCCTTCTTCAGTCAATCCTGAAGAAGAGACGTGTAAAGGTCTCGAAACGTTGAACGTTGTAACCTTCTTCCCTTCTTCAGTCATTCCTGAAGAAGAGACCTGTAAAGGTCTCGAAACGTTGAGCGTCGAAACCTTCTTCCCTTCTTCAGTAAATCCTAAAGAAGAGACCTGTAAAGATCTCGAAACGAGAAATCAATTTAAATTTTTAACTAAATTTTTAATCAATTTCTATATTGACGAAATCATTAAAATAGAAACTTACCTTAATAATTTGTCACCCATTGTTTGTTCTACTTTATAACATTTTTTATGAAAATTAATCAGGACAAAAAAACCGTTTTTTCTTTCAAATTTGCCAACAATGTTGCAAGACGTTTTTAATTTTATTTAGCATCTTTGGGGAATACATGATTTCCTATGTTTTTGCAATTCACAGCTAAACAAAGCATCATTTTGTAAAATTATCTCAAAATAACTTAGTTTGTTTACAAAAAAACTAAGAAGTTTGACAAATAGTAGGAATCATCGAATACTGTTCGATAATTCCTGAAGTAAGCAAGTAAGCAAATGGCAATTTTCAACCTCATTGGAGCATTCAAATATGTATACAGTTCAACAGTTGCAGGTTGATACAGGCTGATGTCTGTAGAACATGGTTGTCTTATGTTTTTTTCCTTTACAACTTTGGATGCTGTGTCTTCTAAAGGGTCTACCATATCCTTTGTTTTTTTGGTAAATTCCATGATTACCATTGTATAATGAAAATCCAAACACATAGGAAACACAAGTTTTTTTTTGCGATTCTATCTCTGCGTCGTTGTTCTTTAGCCCTCTGCTAAATATTAAAGTCGATATTTTAACCCAAAAAACTTGAAACTCTGTAACATCATTTATCAAGTACAAGCAGTGGTCAACAGCATAGCTGGATATATTATATTGGTCATGTTCAAGTTTGGCAAAGTCATCGATAGTTAATTGTGACATGGAATGCTTAACATTGTACATACTCAGAATATATCCTCTGTGTCTTCTGGGGTAATAATGTTTATTGTCGATTAATTCCTTTTTGTAGTATTTCCAAATTTTAGTTTTCTAGCATAGTCTCATTTATATTTGAATCCTGGATTTCATCATTAATTCATTCATTGGACAAATGTGCCAAAAAGGCCATCAATACTAGATTTAATTTTGGCATAATTGTCATGTACCCATCTATCGCAGCGGTCACACTGTGTCCAGTCTGTAATCATAGATTTTTTCGAAGATCCTTTTCCACAACACTGGGCTAAGGTTTCGTTTCCATCAGGAATATAGCTCTGTTTTGCTGTTTGTAAATGCTGCCATCAAAATGACTAAAATAACTCTTTTTCCTTTATTATTTGTCCTGTTCTGTTATTACTGTTTGTTTTATCAATCACTTTTTATTGGAATGCCATTTGTGACTTCCTTGTGTTTTGCTAAAACTTCTGTTTTTATCTTCCTTATTCCGTTTCGGCATAAGCCTGAACTGCGTAAACTTCATTTTTTTTGCCCTGACATTGTTAGTGTTTTAAGTTGGCCAAAATGATTTTTCATTAAAGCGTTACTTGTCCTCTTATCTTTATTGTATTTGTCCAAAGAGTAACATGCCACAAAATTTTCTTTTCCAATACTTCCCATATCTAAGGAGAATTATATTCATTATTTTTTGCATGTGGTTCGGTTTGATGTATTACGCCTTTACGCCACAAACTTTTTGACGCGCTGATAAAATGGACTCGTTTGATACAATGTCGTTTTTTTTCTTTCTATGATAAAATCAAATTGCTCATTGCGGTATTAGTTTGGTCACTGTCTGTTTTTCAATTTAAAATTATGTATAAACTTTTGACATATTTGTCAAATTCATTTGATTTGTTAGATGAATTTCGCAAACGCATTATTCAGTTGCAGCTAATTTTAGATTCGCACTTTTTAGCGAATCCTTTTTTATGTTTCTATAATTTATTATTAGACGAATTTCGTGATCTCCTTTTTTAGTTGCAGTAAATATCAGTTGTCCTGTGGTAATAAAAATATGAGCTCAGTTACTTTTTTATTTTTTGAATAACAAAATACAAAATCAATTTCACTTCTCTCCTGGTTATATACATGTTTTATACTTTATGTATACCTACTTTAAAAAAGATGTTTCTATGCATTTTTTAATATATATTTTTTGAGATAAATAGTTATTTACTATTTTCGTTATATTTTCATCCATGTTTCCACAATCCTTTACGTTCAGTTGCCATATTCATTTCCTCTTGAACCATGCGGAAATCAATGGTATTTTACTCTTCTTTCAGCATTGAAATCAAATGAAATATTTTTTTATTGCTTTGAACTAGTTTATTCATTTTATTAAAACATAACAAGAAAAAATGTTCAAATTCTGACATTATACCATTGTGAACTCATGTATTGGTTGAATAAATCAATATATTTCATAGAGGGTTCATTTTTCAATCAATATTTTTCATAATTCTTCCTCCGTAAGAACTTTCCACAAAAGTATATTCAGCTCGGTTATCACTGGTAGATGCACTTGATGCTGCCTGCATTTTACACTACATAAAATGCAAGGATTATAATTAATTGTGAATAATGCATAAGAAAAATAAATTTATTTAATAGGGGAAAGTGGTCACCACTTACTTACACACACACTGACACCACCACCACTCACCACACCACCACCACCACCACCTTCGTACACTTTTTAGATTTTGTAGTATAAATTCATGACTAATTGTCGCATTTATCTCGTTTATGTAGGTACCTAACTGTAACAAATATATTGTAGTGTTTATTGTATATGGTCTGTTTTCTGTTTTCTAAGATAAGATATTTGTACGATCGTGCCCCACGTGTGGGGCACGTGGCGTAGTTTGAAGATTTTGTCCTAAATCTTCAAACTACATTTCACTGATTTGGCTCTGGCTTTCCTTTCCTGTTCTATTTTTTTCAATTCTTTCTGTCTTCTATTTCTGTTTTTTTCAGGTGTATCTGTATATATACGGGATTTACCCGGTTTTCTTCCTTCATTGGTTTTTCTGTTTCTAACAGCTGTAGGATAAGGCCTTATTATTTCTGGTGTTATAGGAAGATAAGTACTTGGTTCAGATTGTGTTTCAGCCGCATAGGTGGAGGGTTCGCCAGTTCCGGTATAAATGTCTTGAGAATTTAGTAGCAAAGAAGGCGACTGCTCACGTATATCTTCATTCATATCAGTCAATGGCGCGCTGTTGGAAGGTTGTGGTTCCAAAGCGACAGTGCTTATTTCCGGATTAGGTGTCTCATTTTCCGAATTATTTGAAGCATACACGTCAAAATTTTCATCACTAAACACCATTTCATTGAACGGCCATATACCTGGCTTTTGAAAACCACTTGTAATATTTTTTGCGGTAAAAGATTCAAAATATGCAAGTTTTGCCAGTTTCGGTATATTATAAATGTTGATTGTAATATACCTTTATTATAACGTTGTAGTCAATAAAATAACTGTAACGTTATAATAAAGTTACGTTACATTAGTCAATTTAACGTTATTATTATAATTAATAATTATTGGGTTATGCTATCTCTTTTGATTGATTGATTAATTCATGATTTATTATAACAAATAATACAAGACAAAAAAAATTAAAAGAAACAAAAAAAATACGAAAATAAGACAGAAAAAATCAGTAACAAAAAAATCAGGATCAGTATCTCTTTTGTAGGAGTATAACAAAGTAATGTTTAGGTACTCTTTCTTTGTGGTCGTCGGTTCTCAATTTGATTTAGTACCAAAATGCTGAATTCACAAAATGTTGATATGTACTAAGAAATATTTGTATCAATTAAGACTTTAAAGTGAAAATATTGAAACTTAATACGGCAAAGGTCACGTATACGCATTAGATCAAACACTCAAGATGTCAGGAGGATTGACAACTGTCATCCAAAATGAAGATCTCGAAGAGCTCTATCCTTTCTGTTAAGGAAGTAGTGGTCTAGTAGAAAGATGAATCTGAAGATCTCGATGAGATGTAACTTTTGCAAAGAAACTAAAGCTCTAGGATCAATCGTTTCTGAAAGAGTGATTTAAAGTTTGACAGCTGTCATCTGAAATGACGATCTCGATGAGATGTATCGTCTTTTAATGCGATAGTTTTTTGTTTATTTTCTGTCGTTTTTTATTTCTACATAGAGTTAAGCGGGTGATAGACGTACGAACTTTAAGAACGCGGTTTATAAGATCGCGAACTTACTCAAATCCACGTATGTGACAAACGAGAACCTGGCTCACACTGTATTGCGATGTCGTTGACTAAAGAAGCTTTGTGTTACCTACTAAAAATTTGACGTCATCAATAGTAGCATTTCTTTCCACCTTACGCATAATTTCTAATAAATTATTGTAACTTCTTATTTTTGTTTTGTAATCATTGCTTCTAATTTTCCAAAGACAAGGATTATTTAAAAAAACGTCTATAAATTCTGTTAGCAGTTCATGCGAATAAGTTCGGAAATCACTTTTTTTTTTCAATTAGATGATTTAAATTGCTCTGTGAATCAAAATTAACTATGTCAAACACAACACGCATCCACGGACTGACGAAAAATGGCGGCTCGCTGCTCGCAATGCTGCCACACGTACGAGCCAAGTCGACCTACGAGCAAGATTTTAAACCGGTTGGATCGCCGGCGAACTTGCGCGGCAATTTTAAAGTACGCGTACTTAAGGTGACAACACACAGGCGAAAAAGGTCGTCGAGCAACAAGTCCGCGTAATTACTCGCACGTCTATCACCCGCTTTATGAAGGAACACATAATTATATGTTGTGGGGAACATTTCTGTACTTTTGATAAACTGTCTTTTTGAGAGTCTGTCCTTTTGAAAATAAAGCAGGTTGAGTACCTATGCACATAGGTACGATTCTAATGTACTCTTACATTATTTCTGAATTTAGTTAGGCACCTACACTCCACTTTAAATAAAGGTTTTTTTTAACAGGGGTCCTTTGAACCGTTTGAAACGCGTCCGAAACCGATCACGCTTGTTGCTTTTAGGAAGAATGGATTGGCACCACGAGAGACTATGAAGGTAAAACATATTTATATTAGTAGGTAGGTACCAATAAGGTACTTATAATAGCTACTGTCAGTTATTCAGTATAAAGAAATTGATGAAGGTCAGTATTGTTTAAAATACTTCTCTGCAATATCTTAGCCAAATTCGATGTTTACATATATTGTAAATGTTTGTCTCAATATAATACGTAGATATAAAACGTATTATCGAGGTTTCAAACCAAACCCACACGTAATAATTCGACACATAATATGCAACGCCTGCCTGTCACCTGATTGATGTCTGGCTGGCGACATAATGTGTCCGCTATTATATTTAACACTTGCCTGCGACTTCGTCAGCGTTGTACCCGCGAACCTTTACCTATTTACCTACCATAGTTTACCTACCTACCTGTGGAAAAAGTCTCACTAAAACGGACGACCCGTTTTAGTGAGACTTTTTCCAGTGGTGAATTACCTACAAGTATTTTGGACAGCGTGTTGCACGCGCTACTTATCTTATAGATGTCTCATCATCATGTGTGTTCAGACGTTCAGCCGTATAACGTTATTTTAGGAAATTCCGGCTATCAGGCAATTCAGAAATCATGTTATGATTCCACACAACATATTTCTTCGATGCAACATTGAAATTAATTAAGTAAAAGCTGAAGAGACGATATTTTCAGGTAAACGGACTTGATATTCGGATGAGTACCTATATAATGTTATTCAAGGTCTAAAGCTATCTGGTAAAATTTTTGGTTAAAAAAACATGTTTCTGAGATTAGGGAGCACAAAGGCACAGACAACCAGAAAGACTGAAAAATAGTTTCTGTTGCCTTCATCATAAATACCCATAAAATTAGTATTTTTTTATATTTTCCAAAAACACAAATCGCTGATTTACGACTTTATTATTACCTATCTATAGATTTACCTACCTACACAAAATTATTAATATTTTTTAATAATGAGGTATTTACCATATTTTATTTGTTTTTGCGGAGCTCGTTATACAAAAACAAATTATTATCTTTCGATAAATGTATGACCCACAAGTTTTATAATAAATATGTTGCAAATAATTTCCCAAGCGAGATGAAAGGTCGGAACTCTATTATAATTTATAAAACACAAGTAGATATTATATCGAGGACTTTAGTATTACAAATAGGTCATGTCCTGACCTCAATTTATCTTTGCGTCAGACTAGTTTTACGACACGAGACATACCTACATTAACATTGCTATTGTTAAGTATTTACCTACATGAACTGAAGTTACTTTAGATTTGTTCACGTAGGTACCTATCTAAACTTAAAAAAATCAAATAGTATTTTTTAATTGTGTCTACTGGGAGCGAAATGGAGACTTTTCACTTGTCATTTTTAAGGTTCCGTACCCAAAGGGTAAAAACGGGACCCTATTGCTTCGAGACCTCGCTGTCTGTCTGCCCGTCTGTCACCAGGCTGTATCTCATAAACCGCTAAAGAGTTAAAAAAAAATTACAGAAGATGGATTTCGGTAGCCGATATTACAACAAAGACTAAATATTTAAGGGGGGCTCACAAGCAACAAACGTGATTTTTTACTGTAAAACGCAACGTAAACGCGATTTATTTTAATTTTATATTATTGTTTCAGCATGAAAGGATAGCATCAGCTGAAATGGCCGAGTTACAGTCGCCTTTTAATCCAATAAGTAGTTTTTGGTCAGACTCTGGTTTTGATAGTTAGGAAAAAAGTTCAAACCTTTACTTTTTAAATAAACGATGAATAATAGATGAATACATTTTTGTCCATTGTCTTTTACCGCGACTTGACGCGAAGTTACAAATTAACAGACAAAACCAAACCTTTCTTAACTTAAAATCATCGTTTCTAAGCAAGTGGGTAACTTCATTAAACAAACGTAACAAACGACTGGCATTTGCATAGCTAATATACTAAATACAATTTAATAATTTATGACCTATAGTTTTGCTATGTGCAATATGAATTTGTGAAAGATAAAATAATAAGTGACTTATTTGCATCTCTTGTTTGTGTTTGCATGGTATACGGAAGCCTCTTTGACCGCCGCAAACACACGGTATTTACAGTACCTATTCTTTTTCGAATGTGAGTTTCAGTTCAGCAATGGTTTTCCATTTGCGATTTATGTTTTCAACTTCAGCAGTTGAAGAATTCAATAACCTTGCACGAGGACCGGCCTAAAGCGTATAAAGGCAAAGTGGACAGTTCAAAGTCTAAATATAGTTTGGGTAAATTAGGCCAAAAAATATGAGTGAAGTTACATAAAACAACAAGCTGAAATTGAGTACTATTGTCCAAAGCATAATTATGTATGACATATCTCAACTCCCCATCGTTCCGATACTTGGACTTTGGTGCCTTATCTATCAGTATCAGCGAACCGATATCGCAACGTACAACCCGTGTTCTGTACGCTCAGTAACAGAATGGATTCTGAAGAGGAAATACTGCGTTGGCTTTGTCTTTGCTTCTCATTTAACAGGACGATTATGAATTTCAACTATAATAAACAATTCTAGTTACATTTCCCGGGTCTTTATCGCGTAATATTATTTATTTTCTTACCTCGACGTTTCAACCATGATACAATGGTCTTGGTCGCGAGGGGACAAGACCCGGGAAAATGTAACTATGTTAACAAATCGTGTGAATTTAAAAAGTTTAATAAACAATTCTGTTTTCATTGTATCAACGATAACGTGTCTAAGTTTTTATTTAAATATTTTTTCTTGTAAATAGTATTTCAACTTTTTTTAAATAAGGCCTTAGTTTTACATTATTTTACACTGTCAGGTAGATTGTTTTACATTAGTGCACCTCCAAACGTGATATTATTTAATTCTACCATATGTATACGTTTTCTAGGTTTATTTAATTTCATCTTGTGTTTAAATCTTGTATAATGGTGTCAAGATTTGGATTGTTGTTTTGTATGTCGTATATTTAGTTTAACGAAGGTTAGATATAGTATTTTCAATAATTATTAAAGATTTTAATGTTTGTGTATTACCTAATAAATAAAAACTTGTTTTTTCAAAAGTGTTTTATCTAAGCTGTCTTAAACTGCGTGCAGCGAGCGAGCACACAAAACTCGTCAGGTGCGTCGCTGGCCTCGTGAACCGTAGTTTCAGGCCTAATGAAGATTCGAGATGGGTTTTTATTTCCCACCAAAAGGATAAATCTAGAATGCCATCCTTCCAAATGATTATTACTCCTCAACTGTTCCCCTTCATAACACCAGATTTTAATAAAATTTAAATATTGTAGCCAATAACGATCGAAGTAATTCAATTTAGTTATTGGATTAGTTTTGGGCGATCTTTGCGTGACATAATTGTAACCACAGGTTATATTTTACGGGCAATCGAGCCAACAGCCAAACCTGCACATCATGCAATATGCCGCTTCTGTACTCTTGACTTGATTCCCAGCTGTTTCGCTTTTTAAAAAGGCTGAGGTATAAGTGGTAATAGCAACCTTTTATATTTGTATCAGGATATACTTTCTGGATGGCGTTTATAGCTGATTTTTCATAATCAACTAGCATTTTGATGGTTTTCAGACTTTTCAGTAAGTGAATTTAGTTTTGATTAAGTCAAAAAGGACAGTTATATTGTCCTACAAATTGCGTGGTTATCCCGTTCCTATGCTTAAAAGTAGTAGTACAGATCCTACCTATGGCCTCTGTTATCTACCACAATCGAGAGTTTCGTATAGGCAATTGTTGAGCGTCTCATCAAAATGAAGCTACTCACGAAAAATTAGCTTTATAGTAATCAATTGACAATTTCTACCAGTGATCCCGGGATTGCCAATTCAAAATAGGACAATATTTGTTTTGGGTTCAACTCAACATTGAATTCCAAAGCATATTCCTTTTAACTGTTAAATAATGATACGTAACATTTTTTCAGTCTTTCGGCGGAGAAACCCGTATCCCTCCGCTCTCCGCTCACCCTAAAGGTCATAGCCCACTTACACGACTCCGCTCCCACCCGGCAAAAATAATATAATTCAAATATGGGCTTTAAATATTGCTCTTTAGATATATTTTACATTGGCATCATAAATTAGCAGAGAGCTCGCTTTCAGCGAGCTTACCGCCGTCAGCCTGCTCGGGAGTTGACTAGGGTTGCCAACAGTTTTTTCGAAAAATATAGTATTTGTAGCTAAAAAAACATAGTACGACCCAAAAAAATATAGTACAAAAATTTGAGCGGTGTTTTGTAGAATATTTCGAAAAAAACACGTATTTTTTGCACGTAACCTTTTTTTTTTTTCAAAACCGCAAATGCATTTTTACGCATTTTTCACACTTTCAACCACTCTTCCTTTCTAACTTTCTGAAATGTTTCCTGACATTCAATCTCTAAATAATGACTACTGTTTTAATGGCTTTTCTTTTATCCCTCTACATAGAAAACACTCCTCTGTACATGCAGAGGAGGGTGGAATTTATATGAGAAACATTTTTTTACAAATTATGTCAGAAATATAGTATTTTTGCGTACTATATGTGCTTTCAATAGTATATAGTACGCTGAGCTGAAATATAGTACAATACTATATATTATAGTACGGTTGGCAACCCTAGAGTTGACGCCTCGCTGGCCGCACGCTTACTGCTAGCAGTCGCCGCGCGCGTCGTCGCGGAGTGTTGCCATGCCAACCGTACGATTTAAATCGTACGTTACGGTAAAGGCGGGTGGACAGCTGGCCGTCTACTAGCTGTCGCCGCGTGGACTGCTGGTTGCCTGCTAGCTGTCGCCGCGTAGACTGCGAGCAGTCGTCTTAGTTTAGGGCAGTGTTGGATGGGAGCGGTGTTGGAGCAGAGTCGTTTAAGTGTGCTATGACCTTTAGCGGTCTCTCCCGTACCTCTGAGGGTAGGGCTGCCATATCCAAAATCTGCCTACTCGGACAATAAGTGTGAAACCCCCAGAATTTGGAGCTTGAACCCCGGACAACAGTATTTTTAAAGTCAAACAGCTAAAAAAAATTTTTTTAAACAAAATTATGGTCTTTTATCACTTTACATCAACAATTTTACTACAGTTTTAGTACTCTAGGTATTCAGTCGTTACATTTTCATATATAACAAAACAATGACCTTCTATCAACAATATTACTACAGTTTTTAGTAGGTACTCTAGTCTGTCTGGACATTTTTATCTAAAACAAATTATGTAGGTACTTCTATTTACTTACTACATTATTTTTAAAGTGTATTAGTGTTCTATTCAGTTTTTACATTTTTATGTAATACAAAAATTATGATCATCTTTTTCACTAAAATAATCTTTCCAAAGTTTTAATACTTTCAATCAACAGTCAAAAACAATACAACATTTTTAATCTAAAATTCTCAAGAAACTTAAAAGCACTCTGTTCTGTTTTTTTTGAAAACAACAAAAAATCAATTCTTTGATAATATTTTAAGTGTAGGTAATTCTGCATTCTTACATTAGATTTTTATTTAGTCTAATCTTCTATTATATAAAAATCAATCCCTATTTCCCTTGGTCACGGCATCACACTTAAACTTTTACACATATTTCGATAATTATTTTTTTGTTGTGTTGGCTATTGTCAGGAGAAGGTTCTTATGAAAGAAAAAATGCTGAACCGATTTTGATGAATTTTGGTATGAAGATAGCCATTTTTTTATACTAAACGACAGGACAACGTCTGTCGGGTCAGCTAGTGTAATATAATAATAACTGATACTTTTCAGGTCTCAAAGACCTTGATTACTTTTCAGGTCTTGTATATTTATCTGAATTTCCTATAGCTTTTAAGAAGTCTTAATTTTTCAATTGAAATTTCAACTGTTTTTTTTTCATTTAGCATCTTTGGGGAATACATAATTTGTTATGTTTTTGCAATTTACAGCTATACAAAGCTTCATTTTGTAAAATTATCTCAAAATAACTTAGTTTGTTTACAAAAAAACTATGAAGTTTGACAAATAGTAGGAATCATCGAACAGTAGCGCCATCTAAAGTGAGCAAATGGCAGTTTTCAACCTCATTGAGAGCTATTTCGAGTGCGCTGTATGCGGAATTCCCGCACTTAAAGATAAAAATGTAGCTGAATGTACCTTTTTTACGGATTTCCGACATTTAATAATGAAGAACTATAGAAAATCAGTCATTTCGGGAAAAGTTATTTTTGAAATACGTACTTTATGTAGATCAGTACATTTTGACGGTTTATTCTGATTTTGAATTAAAATTGCAGCAATAACCACGCATGGGATTGGTCAATAGACCACTAGGTCTATTGTTACCGTAAGAAACATAGTTGCGACATAATAATATCCCAATCTAAATGTTTCTAGATGAAAATGAGACAAAAATGAATACTTAGACTTAAATACTAAAAAAACCTCAACGGGTGCGAGAACCTGATATCGGTCTGGGTGATTCTCGCCAGACCGATAATCAGGATCCACTTGAAAACTTTTTCAGGAACAATTTAAACATAAAACAATCGGTCAAAAAAAAGTTATTGTCTGCTCTAAAATATTTTACTTTGCCTTCGCCTATTTAGGCTAAGGCAAAGTAAAATATTTACAATTAAGAATGAATGAATGAAATACTTTATTGCATGTCGAATTTAGGTACAATGTGAAGCAGTTTCATAAAGCGTTTGTTTCGATTTTTATCTTCTGCAGTGTAGTGTATATCACAAATGACTTTATACTCATACATAATACTGATAATTCATTTCTATTCATTCTCACATATTCGTTTTCTAGTTTTCCTCCGACTTTTTTAACCCAAGCCTTAAAACGGTCTAGATTTTTTTCACTGTGAGGAAATTGAAGTAAGGAATACCTGTCAAACAATTTTATTGGTTAAATTATAGTTTAATATTGCTTAGGCAGTACAGTCAGGATCCATATTCTTGGAGAGTAACAGCCGAATACCGCGACTTATTCCGGCCTTCCACTGCGAGCGGAGCGGAGTTAAAAATGTACCAGTTCAACTTACAACGGTTGTTTTCATAGTCATACAACTCTTTCGCGCTATGGAAACAATCGTTGGATGTTAAACTGGCACATTTTTAACTCCGCTCAAATAAGCGTAAGATATAATTTTTGCCATGTAATATTGGTCTAGGTCAACTAAAAAACGAAATCCGGACAATAAGCGGACCCCCGGACGGTGCCCAGACGCCCTCCAAACTAGAACAAAACCGGGGAAACCCGGACGGATGGCAGCCGTAAGGGTAATATTCATCTGCAATCACCAGTGCCAACTAAACCATGCACTGATAAAATGTGTAAATAATATTGGACAAGTTTGAAAGTTCCATCTACTAACCAAAATAGTTTAACATCCGTAGGTTATTTTCCATTGCAAATAATAACAGGCTATCGCTGCCATCCTCTCCAAATGTGACATTGCATTCAAGGAAGCAATCTCCATTGATTCGTGTATATTCTTCTGGTATGTTTACCACTTCAGTTGCAAGATTTGTCTCATAATAACTAATAGGACAAGTAGAATAATTGCGTTGATAATTTTATATTATTTATTTTTTTCGAAATCCTTTTTATCGTTAAAACAAATGATCTAACGCACGACTACTGGGATAAATTTTGACAGAAAGATTTAAAATTTACCCATTATCTATCAATTCTGTATCGTCAATTTCCAGTGTCAATTTCTATGTTTTTGTCTTTTAAAAAATAACAGTCTCTTCTTCTTTGTATTCGACATTAGCTGTGTTACAGAATTCTTTCAGGGATTTTGTTCGTACCGTGTAAATAGAAAAATAATTTTAAATTTTTAAATTATAGATTAAACATCTACTCGCAGTAAATCACATGCGTGGTGTACTGCGTTGTTAACGACGTGTGCAGAGCAACCCACACAAACTATGTTGGGATTCATGCTCTGTTTGAGCTTATGAAAAACATTGTTGATTCCACGTCGTTCTAACCCACCAAAGTTCGTATTTCAGTTTCCTCCAGCAAACGCAAAACACTTTGGCAAGAGATCATGCAGGCGAAGATATTTTATAATCATTTCAGTGATTGTATCTGATGTCTCATTTTCTGTGCTTTCTATATTGAGGAGCTTTGTAGTTATCCCGTTTTTCTTAGTATCAAAATATTGAATTTATAATAAGAGGAAACAGTTTTGTGCTTCCGTGATTACTAGCATCAGTAGCTATGCTGATAAATGGTACATCTTGTAGATCTTGTTTCAGTTTGGCAACCGACTTACTTAGCACTCCGGTTTCTATTGCAGTCGCTTTTGTTCGTTTACACGAAACTTTTTTTGCGGCATCCGAGTTACAAAATAATTCGCGGTTAAGAGCACAAGTGCAATCAAAAGAACTGAAAGACATATGATGACATATAGTATAGTAGACTAGTGCGCCTTCAGCTGCTGACGAGGTCATCTGAACTTGGAGTCACATAATATGTTGCTAAATTGGAAGAGCTTGCTTGATTTTTTATATTAGTTTTGTGCCTTTTATATTAGGTTTGGTCTGAATGTCAAAATGTATGTAAAATACGTATTTCAAAAAGAACTTATCCCGAAATGACTGATTTTCTATAGGTCTTCATTATTAAATGTCGGAAATCCGTAAAGCCTGACAGAAAAGGTACATTTTGACGGTTTATTCTGATTTTGAATTAAAATTGCAGCAATAACCACGCATGGCATTGGGCAATTGACCAATAGGTCTATTGTTACCGTAAGAAACATAGTTGCGTCATAATAATATCCCAATCTTAATGTTTCTAGATGAAAATGAGATAAAAATGAATACTTAGACTTAAATACTAAAAAAACCTTAACCGGTGTGAGAACCTGATCTCGATCGGACATCGGTCTGAGTGATTTTCCCCAGACTGATAATATAGGATTCACTATTCACTTGAAAACTTTTTCGGAAACAATTAAAAAAATAAACAATTGATTTGAAAAAAGTTATAGTTTAAATATTTTACTTTGCCTTCGCCTATTTAGACTAAGACAAAGTAAAATATTTACATTTAAATACATTTAGGTAGGAAAAAAAATAGTTTTTTACCTTAAAACAAACACTACACAATACAAAAATTAAAATAAAGAAAAGGTTAGGTAGGTAGGTACATTTAAAACATTTACATTTAAGCGCTTGTTTTGATTTTTATCTTCTGCAGTGAAGTGTATATCACAAATAACTTTATACCTATAATACTGGTAATCCGCTTTATTTTCTAGTTTTCCTCCGACTTTTTTAACCCAAGCCTTAAAACGGTCTGGATTTTTTCAGTGAAGTGAAGTGTATATCACAAATGACTTTATACTCATAATACTGGTAATCCGCTTCATTTTCTAGTTTTCCTCCGACTTTTTTAACCCAAGCCATAAAACGGTCTGGATTTTTTTCAGTGAAGTGAAGTGTGAAGTGTATATCACAAATGAGTTTATACTCATAATACTGGTAATCCGCTTCATTTTCTAGTTTTCCTCCGACGATTTTAACCCAAGCCTTAAAACAGTCTGGATTTTTTTCAGTGAAGTGAAGTGAAGTGTATATCACAAATGACTTTATACTCATAATACTAGTAATCCGCTTCATTTTCTAGTTTTCTTCCGACTTTTTTAACCCAAGCCTTAAAACGGTCTGGATTTTTTTTAGTGAAGTGTGAAGTGTATATCACAAATGACTTTATACTCATAATACTGGTTATCCGCTTCATTTTCTAGTTTTCCTCCGACTATTTAAACCCAAGCCTTAAAACGGTCTGGATTTTATTCACTGTGAGGAAATTGATGTTGAGGAATACCTGTCAATATTTTTTTTTGGTTAAATTATAGTTTAATATTGCTTAGGCAGATCAGGATCCGTTTCTTGGAGAGTAACAGCCGAATACAGAAACGCGACTTATATTATGATTTAAGGCCAACTTGAATAATTGCCATGTAATATTGATCTAGGTCAACTAAAAACGAAAACCCGGACAATAAGCGGAACCCCGCCCGGACGGTCCCCGGACGCCCTCCAAACTAGGACAAATCCGGGGAAACCCGGACGGACGGCAGCCCTAGCTAACGGTAATATTCGTCTGCAATCACCAGTGCTAACTAAACCATGCACTGATAAAATGTGTGTAAATAATACTTGGACAAGTTTAAAAAGTTCCATCTACTAACCAAAATAGTAAGTCGTTTAACATCAATAGGTTATTTTCTGTTGAAAATAATAACAGGCGATCGCTGCCATCCTCTCCAAGTGTGACATTGCATTCTAGGAAGCAATCCCCATTGATTTGTGTATATTCTTCTGGTATGTTTACCACTTCAGTTGCAAGATTTGTCTCATAATAACTAACAGGGCGAGTAGAATAAAAGCTTTGATAATTTTACTTAGGTATATTTAAAAGTTAGTAAAAAAATCTCATTCTAGTTTGGCATTAATATCTCCTAGATTATTGCAAACTAGAACGAGTATTTTTTATTATAGACGAAATTGTTGGGCCCTCAGTTCAGATGTTTTAGTAAAAATATTTTTTTTACAACAATTTACTTTTGTATCGTTACTTTTTTATACCATTCCCACTCTTAAAAGCTTATTTTATTCGGTCATCAGTCGTGGTCCACCTGCATAGTACACCTGGGTGTACCATGGGCACTTTACATTGCCGGTGGTTCACCTTAATGATGAGTAATATTCAAATTAAAAATGTCTGTAGGCCATGGTCCACCTAGTCACCTAGGTAGGTTAGGTTTGTAAAAAAACAACAACAAACAAGTACTTAAAATTAATCTTCTTCGAATATCGGAAAACATATAAGTAGAAACATGTGGAAATAAAAAATGTCAAGGATTCACTTACTTATGTAAAACAAAAATAAAAATTGGTCTTTTAACTAATTCATAACAAGTAAACAGTATGCACTATTAACGTAACTTTTCCAAAGCGAGTCCAACAGATATTTCTTTGTTTATTAATCCTAATTGGATTTCCATTATATCGTCGTCATCTTTTATGTATTTCGTTTTCCTATTGCTGGAAGAACTGGATTCAAGTCTCTTCAGTACAGTTAGAAGGCGTAAAATGTTAGTATTGGATTTCTTTAGGGTTTTATTTAGTTTTGAATGAAAAGATTTCGTTACATTATTTGTGCGGTGTCTTTCACCAAACACAGATAATATGGAATTAAAATTTGTTGAAATCCAAAATCTGTCCAAGTATTTGAAAAAAGGAATCATTTCACCTGTATTTTTGCCTTCCGACTTTATGTAGCTAAGACCTTCTGTCATGTTTTCAGCCGGCAAAAGCGGCAAAACTGCAGTCAGTCCAACCACCCTTCTTTGCTTTCTACATTTAAGTTTTAACTTTTTGGCCCTTTTCCATATAGCTCTATTCCAATGATAGTAACAACCAGTTAATTTTGTTTGCGGAAAAACTTCCGAAATTGCATTTATAGCTCCTTTTTCAAAGTCACAATGAAAATTGATTGGTTTGAAATTAGGAAGTTCTCGTTTTATAAGTTCAAAAACTATAACATATGAATCTTGCTTTTTGTTTGGCATTAATGCATAATTTAATGGTGCCGTTTTTGTTTTTGTAATGGTGCTTCCAATATCGCCATGGATAATGTACACTTGGTTAAATGGTTTAGGACAAGAACTGAATGTAGCATCGCCAAAATATTCTTTTATCTCACCAATCTTTATCCTGTTTGACTACAAAAAGTATAATACGTGCACCTTCGTTATAATAATCAGCTAATATGAAATCATGAAAATTTAATGGTATCTCTACTTCTTCAAAACTTTTGAAAACTGTTTTTTTAACTACTAACGATTGATTTCTTAATGCATATAAATTATGTTGCACATTCGATAATGAAGGTACTTCAGTTACTAAATCTAGACCCAATTGCTCAATTTTAGATCTTGCTTCGTAGTATAATTTAGGCACAGGATCTATTGAATTTATTACATTTTCTCTTAATTTTATGAACTCTTTATCAACAATATTTTTGGTCAAATTTTGTGTACATACGTGTTGTTTTTGTTTCACGACGGTATTGTCCTGCAACAATTAAATATTATTATTATTATACTATTTAATATTAAGACTTGTAGGGCTGTGACTGACTCAAGGTTTGATAAACTACATGAAATCGGAAGGCAGTTTTATCTTAAAATAGGTGATCTAAACTTTGTATCTAAAATAAATGTTATTTTACCTGCATGATAATATTTCCGTTGCATTTTTCTTTTTTATATTGTGAACAACACCATAGCACCATTTTGTTCTTAAAAGTTTTTACTTTATAATACTGAAATGCCCCACACATTAATACCGTGCCACCTTTTCGATTTAAATAACATATATCTGGATCTACCTGGATTTCTCCGTCTAAATGTTTATCACTATTTTTAGACATTTTTTTGGTAAAACCATTAACTTTAAACTACACGAATGAAAAATTGATTAAAGTATTAGTTCAATCAAAGTAATGTCATATCACAAAGGAGGATAATTATTCCTCTAATAATAACTATAAAAAGGTCAAAAGGAAAGAGATTGCATCATTAATTTATATATAATATTGCCTCTATTACAAAGGTGGACCACCGGCAATAAAAAGTGCCCATGGTACACCCAGGTGTATTGAGGTGAACCACCGGTACCGCGATGTATGCAATTTTTACCATCTAGTGATGAATTGATACTGGCGCCAGTGCACAATGATCTTTTTACCCCAAAAAAGTGACATCCTTCTCTAATTGCATATTTCTACTCAATAGTTCATTACAAATGCAAGAGTAGATATCCCACGTGTCTATTTTGGATAGTTGAATTTTTTTTTAATATTAAAGTTTTCTTGACCTTGATGGTCAATATTCGTACAAAAATTCATACAAAAAAACTATACATAGTAGAATTTTGGTGTGTATTGCCTGTTTATGGAGCAATTTCAGACGCATATTAACCCATTTTTATTTTATCACAAATGATAATAGAAGCCCCAAAAAACAATTCTTTACCGAATTCAGTTTTTATATTTTTATATTTTTTCTAGCCCGAAGTAAATCCTCTGCCTGATACAAATAGATTCCTTATACTATCACCCACAAAAATATCACTTTCAACGGAGGCCTAGATTTTAAGTAAATGTTTTTTATACACTTAGGTCAGAAATCTAAATTTAGGGTTTATCACAAAAAGGTCAAACCCAATGAGGAGAAACACTAACTTTTTATCCCGGCAGAGGGCGCTAGTCGACTGAACATAGGTTTGAAATAAGAACGGTTAAATAGTTAGTATTTTTACAACTTTCGGCATTTTTATTTACGTTTACGTCTATATTTAAATAAAATACCTCAGTGTCGTGCATCAGATTGCAAAAATAAAAGGATACATCTATTCCCAACAGACGTGAAACATAGGGAACGGCGGAAAGCTGCTATACGAATTAAAAACTACCAAATTATATCCCAACTCATTTTAAAAACTATTTTAGAAAAAGCACATACCAATGATCTTTTTACCCCAAAAAAGTGACATCCCTATCTAATTGCATATTTCTACTCAATGGTTCATTACAAATGCAAGACTAGATGAAATTGTACACTAAAGCTGTTCAGTAGGAAAGTTTTGGGAAAGTTCTAATATAGATTATTTTGCTGTTTTCGCGATGTTGTTGAAATTAAAGGCAAGTTTCGGTTTTCGGCGTGGTGTTTATTACTTTTAGCATTGTTTCAACGCTCAACGTTTTGAGACCTTTTTACAGGTCTCTTCTTCAGGATTGACTGAGATGTGTTTCTTTTAGTTCTAATTTCTTTCATTTAATATGAATTTTGGGGTGCGGAATCAGAATCTGATGTTTGTGGACAAAATTTCGAGACTCATCATTGATATATCGTAAAAAAAAAAGAAAAAAATATATTGCTTATTTCCAATTTATTTAGTAATACCTCAAAACTATTAAAGTATACTTAAAATTGTAGACAAATAGCACTTTTTAGTTTGTTTGTCAGACGACCTGTAATTTTTTAAACTTACACTATTTCCGTCCATCATTATTATTAGACACGGGTCTAGATCGCGTTATAGATAATAATTGTTTTTAATTACCTCAACGGTCCCGGTCCCGGTCAGGCCGAGAAGACAGACCGGGACCGGGTCTTCTCGGGACCACGGCCGGTATAACCCGTTTGCCGAAACGTCGAGGTAATTAAAAACAATGATTATTTATATGGCGATCTAGACCTGTTTCTAATAATAATGACGGACCTGTAATTTATCAATTTAACAGCAATCTAATAAAAATAAAATAATAGAATGTAAAAAGAGAGTTTTGGAGAGACTGCTGAAATATGCCAATTTTCAACTCGCGCTTGAGACCGAACAGTTCGTCTGAAAAACAAACTAAAGTTAACTTAGTTTAGAATTAAAAACGTGACTTTAAGTGATCGGGGACAACGTTTGGTGCAGTCAATTATGAAATTAAAAAAAATCAGAAAATTATTTCTCACACAATCGGATGGAATAGGAAAATATACACCGATTTAACCTAAACCAGTTACTGCTAGTTATTCAAATAAATTTGTTTCGTTGCTTAAAATTATTGAATCAACATTAATTGCTTCCTCATTACTATCGTCTTGCTCTTGCTCATCATCATCCGAGCGTTGTTCCCGGTTGCATCCCTCTCGAGAGCCCGGGGTCCGCTTTCCTACTTTTACGTCTCCACTTCACACGATCTTCGGCATCCCGTGTAGTGAGGCCATTTGCACGCATATCCGATCTTACAACGTCAAGCCAGCACTTCTTGGGTCTTCCCAATCTGCCGCGGCCGGGCGGAGGCGCCATGGCAAGACATTTGTTTCCCACGTAACTAGCCGGTTTTCGTAGAACGTGGCCGTACCACCGTAAGCGGCATTCTTGCAGTTTGTCTGCAATGTCTCGGACATGAAGGCTGCCCCTGATGCGGGAGTTTCTGACGCGGTCTTTTCGCGTCACTCCACACATCCAGCGCAGCATCTTCATCTCCGTGACACGCAGCTCCTGCTTATGTCGCTCAAGCAATGGCCACGCCTCACTACCATACAAAAGGACAGGTCTAATGATCGTTTTATAGACCTGTCCCTTCAGTTTAACCGGCATTTTCGGGTCACAGATGACACCAGTTACCTCTCGCCACTTGGCCCAAGCTGCCGAAATGCGGGACTTGACGTCACAATCGATGTCGCCGGACTCGTGAAGCACAGATCCCAAGTACTTAAACTGGTCTGTCCGCTCGACCATGTGACCGTCAACGCAGACAGGTGTGGGATCTGTGGTATTGCTAGCCAAGTATTCGGTCTTCGCTACGTTGAGTTGCAAACCGCCGTTCTCAAGTGACTCTTTCCAAGCATTTACACGCCTTCCAAGCCGTCCCTTATCCGAGTCCGCTAGCGCAATATCATCAGCATACATGAGCATCCACGGGGGCTGCTCGTGTGCGTCTCGGATGACTACGGACAGTGCGTCCAGTATTACGCTAAACAGAAACGGACTTAGGACGGATCCTTGGTGGACTCCGACTGTAATGGGAAAAGATTTAGTGTCACCAACAGCAGTTCGCACCACTGAATCGGAATTTCGGTACATGTCCCGGATGGTTTCAATATAAGTTTCAGGCACCCCTTTGGACCGCAGCGCCCACCAGATCATCACGCGAGGAACACAGTCGAAGGCCTTCTGCAAGTCCAGGAACACAAAATGCAGAGGCGTATTCTTCGTTCTGTATTTCTCCATAACGATCCTTAGGGCGAAAACAGGGTCCATGGTACCATGACCGGGGCGGAAACCATACTGGCCCTCCGAGACAGTGCACTCCTGCCGGATCCGAGAGTCAACTATACGCTCGTAGAGCTTCATGGTGTGGGACATGACCTTTATACCACGATAACTTCCACACTCCTGCACAGATCCCTTGCCCTTGAACACTGGAGTGATAACACTCAGTCTCCATTGGGCGGGGATTCTGCCGGTCTCGAGTATGCGGTTAAAAAGGTTGGTTAAGATGCCCACACCACGAGAACCCATAGCCTTCCATACTTCGATGGGGACTCCATCGGCGCCGACAGCTTTCCGATTCTTCATGCAGCGAAGAGCCTTGCGCACCTCCTCAGGCGTAATCAGTGGCACAAGTCCTAGATTCGGAGGGAGTTCCGGTGGCTGCACCTCTTTATACTGCTTATTGAGCAGTTCGTGGAAATAAGAGCGCCACCTCTCCTTCACCGCGAGGTCCTCGCATAGCAGGTTACCATTAGGATCTTTTACACAGCGGCACTTGGATATATCCTGTGCCGCTTTGATCCTAGAACGTGCCAACTTATAAATAAGCTTCTGCCCCTCAGACGTTTCCAACTTATCGTACAGTGGCTGTAAGTGGTCCCGTCTGGCTCTGGCTACTGCTCTCTTTGTGGCACGTTTGGCAGACCTGTACGCGTCGCGATCTTCAGGAGAGTTGGACGCTTGCCACTTTTTAAAGAGGGCTTTCTTCACCCTAGTCTCCCTCTGGACTGTGTCGTTCCACCACCAAGTTTCCTTGTCACACTTGCGTCCTCCCTTAGACATACCGAGGACCGACCGCGCCGAATCAGCGATAGAAACCTGAATCCGGTCCCAGTGTTCCTGCACCGATTCGCCTTCAGCATTGGCACATTTGTCGCCGATTGCTGAGGCGAGCATCTGGGACTTGACTTCATCAAGCCTCCACCATCCGATTCGGCGCTGACATGGTTCCGGTCGTTTGTCTTTGGTCTTTACACAGAGATCCATGACAAGGATACGGTGTTGGGCAGTGAGACTCTCACCGGGTATGACTTTGCAGTTGGCCACGTTGCCGATGTGGTGTCTCCTAGTGATTAGAAAATCGATTTGGGTAGCGCGCCCCCCGCTCCTGTAGGTGATCAAGTGGTCGGGCTTCTTTTTGAAATAAGTGTTCACGAGTGCCAGGTCGGCAGTGGCACACGTACGCAGAATTTCTTCCCCTTCCGCATTCCGACTGCCATACCCGAAGCCTCCATGAACACGTTCAAATTCCACCCCCATCTCACCCACATGACCGTTCAGGTCACCACCCAAAACGATTCCCTGCGACAACGGGATTGCCCCAAGTACCTCGCCGAGTTTATCCCAAAACGACCTCTTATCAGCGTCGCTACAACCGACCTGTGGCGCGTAAGCACTTACTAGGTGAGTAGGAACTCCCCCAATAAGCACCTTCACGCACATAAGTCGGTCGCTAAAGCGATTCACCTCCAAGATATCGTCATGCAACCCCTCAGCGAGCACCACAGCCACCCCGTTCTCTCCACCAGGTGCACCCGTGTAGATCAGCTTGTAGCCATTCCCAATGAGCCGGGATCTGCTGCCTTTCCATCGAGTCTCCTGCAGGAACGCCACGGCCACCTTCCGCCTGGAAAGTACGTCGGCTAGCTCCCTCGCGCGTCCGGTTAGCGTGCCAATGTTCCACGTTGCGAAGCGGAGTTTCGGGGCTCGCGTCTTTAACCGTGCCCGCCCGTGGCACGGTAGCCCTAGTCCACTTGCCACAGGAGTCGGGCGAAACTCCTGCGCGCCGTTATGCGGCGGCGCCCTATCCCTGTGGCCATAAACTCTTTTACTACTTTCCATAAAGATTTGGCAAATTTCGACTTTCACGGGAGCGACTGCCGTCTGACCTCCCAACCCCGAAGGGAAAGTCTGCGCCAGAGCCTCGTCCGTTTTTCAGCAGGTGCACCGGCTAGCAGGTGAGGTTGGCTTGGGCCCAACGATCTTAGTGGGCCCCATACACACCCGTCTTGCTCTTGCTCTGGCATACTTTCTATTTGTTCATTTTCTCCATGTCAGATACTTTTATCATCAACAGCCTTCAATAGGTTTCGGACAGCTGCTGGCAGAGGAAGACTTTTCCAAAACTTTTGGCGACGATGGAGGCGAAGTTGTGAAATTGCCGGATCTGATGATTCTAAAGCCCGATGGAAAAGATCAAGAATGTTTTTTTCTCTGTCTATTTTCCGGCAGTGATGTTCCCTGTCTCTACGCCAGAATTTATTTCTCGATTCGGCTGCTTGTTCGGAAAGCATACCTACCGGAAGAGTATTGGAAGCGATGATTTCTTGACCATGCACTAGAATCTTATGTAACAGTGAACGTCATGGGATGCCAAGCATAGGTCGCGACATACTTTTCTGCAACTGCCCTGCAATGGATACCAAACTTAGTGGCGTCTATTGGCAACTCACAATTGATTGCGACTAGAATAGTGTGCAGGTCATCTAATAGCCAAGACTGGAGTCCTAAAATATCTGATAACTAGCAGCGTCCCGCGGTTTCACCCGCGTAAGTCCCGATCCCGTGGGAATGTCGGGTAGCCTATAGCCTTCCTCAATAAATGGACTATCCAACCCCGAAAGAATTTTTCAAATCGGACCAGTGGTTCCTGAGATTAGCGCGTTCAAACAAACAAACAAACAAAAAAACAAACAAACTCTTCCGCTTTATAATAATAGAAGAAGAAGATAGAAATAGATTGATATAGAAGATAGATATAGATAGAAGATATATTATAGACTGCGCCCCGCGGTTTCACCCGCGTTAGTCTCGATCCCTTTAAAATAGAGTAGGTATACCTATTGAAGTATTCGGTAGTAAAAATCAAAATAAATCGGTTAAGTACCTACTTTTTAAACATATAAAAAACAGAGAAACAGACAGAATGACATACATTTTACTAACTAAGTACCTAACTAATTTATTATTATAAATTAAGTTTAATTTCATTCCAACATCGCGAAACCTAAAGAGACCTATTTAATTATAATTCTTGTTTTACTGCCTCTTCAGACTTATTTTTTTGATTTGCGTCCAAGTACAGACTTTTTGACCTAACTATCTATCTTTCCTTTATTTTAAGTATTGCCCAAAACTCGTCAGGTTTCGGTAGGTTCCGATTCCATTTGGTTTCGTGGTTCACAAAATTCAATTATCTATACCTACAAATAAAATTCAAAGACATGGCTCTTGCATGACTGATTGATTGATTGACTGACTGACTGAACTATATATCAACGCATTTTAAATTTGGAGAAAGTGTTTCTTGTGGTGTGTACTGTGTAGTATCCAATAAGAAAGGGTTTTAGGAAAATCCCGGGTGAACGGGACTCACGCGGGTGAAACCGCGGGACACTGCTAGTTTTAACAAAATCAAATCTAAACAAACGTCTTCATCCTAATGCCTGTCCTTATCCAAACTTTAAAAAAGAGACAGAAAGGGTACCAATGCCGATAACTATATAAGAGCTTCTCTGTAAACAATATTCGATGTAATATTATTTTGCGGTAACAAAAAAAATTGGTGTTCAGGGGATCCGACCCGAGATAGGCCAACATAAAGTTGGCCATGGGTAAAACATTCTTTTCTCAAATCTACTCCTACTAAATTAAACGTTTGGCCCTGTGATTTATTAATTGTTAAAGCAAAAGAAGTTTTTACCGGAAATTGTAGTCGTTTAAACGGAATAAGCAAGTCTGTCGGGATCATTGGTATTCTAGGTATATGCGCTAGCTGACCGGCTGCTGGGCCGGTAATTATGGTCGCTACAATTAAATTATCCTTCAAGTCCCTTATAAGTAGCCTAGTTCCATTGCACATGTTGGGTGGACTTAAATTTCTTAAAAGCATGATGGGTGTTCCGATTTTCAATGTCAATTCGTGTGGTGGTAGGCCAGATGGATTAAGGGAATTTAAAAATTCCTGTGAGTAATGCACTGTGTCTTCTATGTTTGTCACGGTATCGATAGAATTGTAGATTTTGACCTGGCCGGGAACTTTTAGAATAATCATGTTGTTGATTTCATTGACAGTGTCATTTCTAGGCGATATTATTGCTCTAGAACACAGCCAATGAAAGTCTCTTAAACTTAGCAGGGCATTGAGAAAGTGCAGCTTCTCGCAGAGTGTTTTCCCATTGGTCATCATTTTCTAGTAGACCTCTCTCTCGGCAAGCTGCTTTATAGGTCTCTTTAACTACACCGTTTATAGTTTTTAGGTGCTCGAAGGATGTCGGACCTCGTACATGATGTAACAGCATCCTCAGATAAAAACACTCTGATTGAGTAGGATGTATACCATAGACTCTCCCTAAAGCGGCATCTTTTTTTATGCCTGGATGGCCAACGACGTCCTCACCACGTCTTCTCCGTAAAAATTTACTATTGGCCCATGTATAATACTGCGGAACTTCATGGTATAAAAGAGTCTTTGCAAAGTCATCTTCATTACAGAGCTCAAAAAACGCTAACAATGTTGTTTGACGCGGATTTTGGGCAACCTGTTGAGCTGTTCCTGCTGTGAAATATACTCTTTGGCCGTTTTCTAAATGAACGGCCAAGTGCACTACTGTGGGATATCGGTCATGTATTGGAAACTCCAATAATCTCCAAACTGCTTCCGATGTGCTGCTGTAACGACCATTTAAATAGTTTTCCACCTCATCACTTGGATTTCTTACGCTAAATGTTGCTTGGTCGGAACTTTTATTAATATATTTACATATATACTTTATGGCCTGCACTGAATGACAATATTCAACATTTATATGAGCGTTGAATGAGCGGCATAAAATTGGAGAGTAGGGAACAATCCACCTATTGTCAATAGTTATCGTTCTCCCTCTAATGTTAAGAGTAGCTGTTTGGCCGCCATTATTAGGATCACGGCGCCGGTAAACTGGATATCCATCTTCGCCAGTCTGCGTGTCGTTGACAAAGCGCCGAGGATACTTTTTCAAACAAATACCGTTCTTCAAGCTGGGTGACGATAAATTTTGCTCACCGCATGGACCGTGTACCATGTTTTTGTAACAATATCAAATAAAATCGGATCATTGTTTCTATTGGGTAGTTCCGCAACTATTACACTGTCAATTTCATCAGGCTGTATTTTCCGTTCTAACCAAAACAAAGCATGACAGTGTGGCAAACCGCGTTTCTGCCATTCAACACTTAGCAGATGACACTTAACTTTACCAAATATCTCGTCTTTTGTGAACAATTTGATAAATTTCTTCATTTTTAAATGGAATACTTTAGATACTATGTCATGACGGTCAAATGATCGCTGCCCACGTAGTAACTGTTCCTTTATTTCTTGCCATTCGGGGTTACACGTTAACGTCACAAATAAATCTGGTTTTCCGTAATTTCTAACGTACGTCATGGCGTCCTGAGTTTTTTCGTGTAGATAACGCGGGGAACCAGTGAAAGATGATGGCAAGATTACTTGTTGGCCAATATTTGCCGGATTGATATTAGCGCGTATTAGTGTTTTTTAGATAAAAGCGGAAGTCAGACTTAGACAAAAATTTGTCAACGTCCAGTAATACCAGTAATAATTTTTAGCTACAGGAACTGTACCTGAAACCAATAAAATTATTCAATGTATATGTTTATTTTTAAAATGTTTTTGTATGTAATTATGTTTAATACCTACCCACAAAAAATATTCAAAATGTATTAAAACATGAGGCACAAATTATGTAGTCCACATTTGTCTCTCCGCCGATGCAAGGCCCACAATAATATCTGTTACACGTCATACATTTTACCAGTTCATGCATGCACATCCTTGTTAGGGCCCTTATTGTTTAATATATTCCTTAATGACATACACCATTGTTTCCAACATTCAATGTTCCTGCTTTACGCAGATGATATGAAAATCTTTAAAAGTATCAGCACTGTTAACGATTGTCATCTCCTACAAATCGACTTAAAAAGGTTTGAAGACTATTGTCTTAATAATAAACTAGACCTGAATGTGTCGAAATGCTACACTATAACATTTACTCGTAAAACTAAAATAATTAATGAAAAATACTACTTAAAAAACAAGTTACTTAAAAAACTTAACGAAATTCGAGACCTAGGAATAATACAGGATTCTAAATTAACGTACAAAAGCCATGTTGATTCAATTGTGAAAAAAGCTCGAAAAGCCTTGGGCTTTGTCATTAGAACCAGTTCACAATTCTCCAGTGTCAAAGTTATTAAAATATTATACTGTAGTTTTGTGCGTAGCATTCTCGAGTATTGTTCACAGGTATGGAATCCACGATACGATATCTATACGGACAGGATTGAAGTGATTCAGAGAAAATTTGTAAAATTGCTCCAATATAAATGCAGATGCTGCGATGTTGACTATGAGGCTAGGTGCAGAAGGCAACACATGCTTCCCCTAGCTGAGAGACGTAGAGCGGCGGACATTCCCCCTACTTGCTTTCTAAAATACGATTACGTGTACCACCTAAGAACTCCCTAAGACGCCCTGCCTTGGTGTACCTAAAGGTAATTCAAATTATAGAAATAATTCCTTTGTCCCTAGAGCGGCGAGGGAATTTAATGATATTGAGTCCCAGGACATTGACATCTTCAACACAGCCCCACACAAAGTCAAAAAGTTGCTTTACTCCAACTGGTTGGTTCCTGAATTGTTTTAAGCATAATTCTTTTATATCAGTTTTTTTTTCCTCTATTTGCTAATACAAACAAACAAGCTTAACTGTGTAACCATCTGTGAAAACGTCTAAATGGTGTTTTTGTATTAATGTTTAGTAACTAAGTTTGTGTTGAACTGTTTGTTTTCCGAATAAAATAAAATAAAATAAAAAAATAAATAAAAAAAAACATACCTATTTTACATCGTGTGCAAGGAAATAGACGATTTTACTATAGCCCGTAAGGATTTTGTTTGAAATTATACTGATTTGTTAGTCATTTGTGAAGTTGAAGTATTTGGCCCCCTTAAGTTGAGTTGCGCATTACGTATTTTTTCTTTCTTGATGTGTGTAATGCCAGTATCTACTCTTTTTGTAATGAATTTATGTTCAGGGTCTTGTTTTGTTTTTCTTTAATAAATTCTGTATCAATATTTTCATTATAAACAGTTATTTCTGTGGCTGCATTAAGTTTGGTATTATGTTCTATGTCTATAACTTGACTGTTAATATTTTCTTAAATAAATTCAGTATCAATATTTTCATTATAAACAGTTATTTAAATTTTAAATATTAAATCGTTAAAACAAATGATTTCACGACTACTGGGATTATGGCAAAAAAAAAAATTTGTTCAGTTTCAGTTACATTTTCAGTTTTTGAAATCCGGTTGGAATTTAGACGCCTACCTCAAAAACTAAAAACATCTGAGACCGGAGTTTTACTCGTGCATGTAAATTACTTTAAACAATTATGAAACGACAACGTATGTCACAAAATCAGGCTTCTTGTCATATTGTGTGCTGAGGCGCTCAGATAAATCCTAGAAAGTATTAGGTGAGTTACATAAAAATCGATCTGCGAGCTCCGATATTTCTGAAGCTAACTAAATCAACATAAAGTAGGTACGTAAAGACATAAAGTTGGTAGTTTATATTGCAAATAAAACCGATTTATTATTCGCAAGGATATAGCTATAGCAAAACGATTGCGTACACCTAATCGTTTTGCTATAGTAATGGTTTTCTATAAGAAGTGTGGAATACTGCTGGTTCTTTGCACAATAAAGTATAAAATGAAACAATGTGTTGGTACAGACAATACAGTGATTCAAAATGACGATTTAGACCTAGAAAACTCCATAAAAGATGCATTATTATTGATCGAGCTCTTGAAAAGAGGTAGGTAGATATACAAAGAATGTTACATTGCAAATCATTTAACCCAATACTAAAACATCGTAATATCTAGGTTTACCCGTCTTGATCGATCGAGCGGTTCTTTTTAAAGTATAGCAAAGGAGATCTTAAAACTGTGTATGGGCTACATAATCTACTACACTTAGGTACCAGCAATTAATGTTGCAATTAACTCTGCTGTGTGACAGTTTAGTCTGTGGTTTGGTGGCGTGGTCTGAAGTTCTTAGCAAACTATTCGGTAGGTAGTTTTTTCGTGCAGCAGTAACAAACACTTCTTTTCGATTACTTACTTCCTTACTTACACGGACTTTTACATTTATCATAATATTAGTAGGATCACCTTACTTACATTCTACGAATAAAAACGAAGAAATATTTTCTACTCTTAACTACAGCAACAATAACTCGGTTAGTTACCCTATTCTTAATTATGTCATTCTTCACAAGATAAAGCTATACTCCGGAATGACGAGCCTGTGGACCAGTCAACATGCGCAGCGACTACTTTAGAAACCCTTACACAACACCACAAAGGAAAGAGTGAGCAATTTGAACGTTATGTACCATTTTCATTATTTATGTTTTCTACCGTAGTTGTAGTATCCACAAATATTAGGGGGTTTAAAAGGTAAGGTTACGAGATTCATAATAGGAATCCCTTATTGACGTTCGTGGTCACAATAACATTAGAATTCATTATATTAGGTCTTTACCTGTGAAATTGCCGTTATGTATGGAATAAGTGAAAGCACTTATTTTTTCATTCTTTTCAGGGTTCCCTACCCAAAGGGTAAAAACGGGACCCTATTACTGAGACTTCGCTGTCTGTCTGTCCGTCTGTCCGTCTGTCTGTCTGTCTGTCACCAGGCTGTATCTCATGAACCGTAATAGCTAGACGGTTGAAATTTTCACAGAAGATGTGTTTCGGTAGCCGCTACAACAACAAATACTAAAACCAAAATAAAACAAATATTTAAGAGGGGCTCCCCCATACAACAAACGTGTTTAAAAAATAACAAGGAGTTTAGTACAATGTGAGGTCGCTTCTGATTGGTCAGGACAAATCGAGTTGGTCATGGAATTCAAAATGGCTGCCCTATCTGTCAAATATACCAGTCTGCCTTACTTACCAAAGAGTTTCTTATAAGTTTCAAATTTTCTTTGTGCCAAGGTTTTTTTTTTTTGAGTGATTCGGTCGTTTGATGGGAGTAAGAATCGAAGATAAATATTTCATATCTTTTATACTTCGATCATATATAAACTATAGATGCACGGTCGCCGCTCTAGAAATGGAGCCGTCAAAACAAGGCATACTTCAGCCGATATGCCTTGTTTCGCTATCAGTCGTGCATAAGTGTTTTACAACCTTAATGCCCAGTGATTAAGGTTTACATTAAACTGTACTATGTCCGTATAAGTAAGCGTTGAAGTATTGCCGATTTTTGATTTCGATTTTGTATGGGACCGTGTATCTTAGTTTATATATGATCGAAGCTCTAAGGGTGTTTGGTGGAGGGTTAGACAAACTTGGTGGCGTGTAGCTGGACCTATTTGTAAAATACAATTTGAAGGAAAAGACCCTAACTCTTCACATTTTTTTTTAAAGATTATTTTTGTGATTTTTTTTTTCCCAAATTTTACCTCTTTACCCTTACAACTTTTTTTTGAATATGTTTTCGCTTAAACTTTTTATTCGATTTTGGTCCCAGATGTATCCCTGATCTATCGAAGCCATTGTTAATCCAAAACAACGACAAAATAATTAGTTATGGGTTCTCAAAGTTGAGAAAATAAAAAAATGTTGCCCGAAAGGTCAACTAAACATCATTCTAAAAAAAAAACTAATAGTGATCGAGGAGTTCAAATACTCTTAAAAACTGCTCTTGACATCCCTTATTACAACGGTGTATTCCATGTATCATAAAAATCTACCAACTTGTCAAAAATAAGGCTTATGGGGAAAATGGAGTGAAAATTCAAAAGAAAAAATACACATTTTTATTTTGTTTAATTGCGAATTTTGTTCAAAAACATCTCCCATAGTTCCAATACATAATGCGCGCTACAGGTGGAACCCACGAAACGAGGCCAAGTCATCTAATCCACGAGTTTGTGAACTCTCTAGTTGGGAACGCTCTGTCTAGGAACTCTCCCATTGTTAGGGAGAGTTAGGATCTTTTCCTTCAAATTGTATTTTACAAATAGGTCCAGCTACCAAGTTTGTCTAACCCTCCACCAAACACCCTGTATATAAAATTTCCATGTCACAATGTTAGTTACCGTACTCCTCCGAAACGGCTTCACCAATCTCCACCAAACTCCACATGCGCATTCAGTAGGTCTGAGAATCGGCTACTATCTATAATTTATAAGGCAAAACAACGTTTGCCGGGTAAGCTAGTTTTTCTATAAAATTTAAAAATTGGTTGTTGTAAACCATTTTAGGGTTCCGTATCCAATTGTGATAGTGGTACGGAACCCTTTGTGCGCGAGTGTCGCACTTACCCGGTTTTTTTTTAATACGTCATAAATCGTAAACCGCAATTTACCTTTCAAAACAAAACATGTTGTATAGAAAATGGTACGGAACCCTTCGTGCGCGAGTCCGATTCGCACGTGGCCGGTTTTTTATTTCTGTTATTCAATTCATTGACTAAAGCTGGTTGTGCAAGCTTCTCCATCATTGTCTCCAGTTCTTCACAGTACACATCTGCAGTAATGCTCATGCCGTTTTCTAAAAAGCTGTGGTTAATCGCACCCGCATGACCACCAAACAGTGACCATCAACTTTTTAGGGGTCAGTTTTGTTTTAGGGAATTGCTTTGGTGCTGAACCAGAATCTAACCAACTTGCTGAGCGGTTTCGATTGTCGAACAGAATCAATTTTTCGTCGCACGTAACAATTCGGTTCAAAATTCCTTCATTTCTTTGGATATTGAGCATTGCGAGGCAGGTCTCGACGCGTACGTTGCGCTGGCGATCGTTAAGTTAGTGGGGCACCCATCTATAAAGTTTTTTTACCTTGCCAATTCGTCCCAAATGGATATTGTTTTGATGCTAACATTAAAAGCTGCTGCTAGCCCGCCGCCCAGCTACTGAGTACCCCCACCACGGCAAGGTACACGTACATGGGGAGGGAAACTACATGCAATCTGAATATAGGTACCCAGTAAAACTGCCCGACTTCAGCTTACATAACAAATAAGTTGGTGGTACTGTATATAGGGGAGGTTATTTTGTCTCTTTTTTCTGAGTCGGATCGTCGGGTCGGGTTTTAAACTTTATAATTTATTTTATTTTACCCTTTTTAGTGCATTATCGACTGCCAATAAAAATCATCAACAATGTTAACCGTAACTTTAATCACTGAGGAGTTTTCTGATGAGAAAGTGGTTTTAGGTGGTCCATCAATTTGTAGTACCTACCTAGTTCTTTATAATATTCTATAGATGGAAATCCATACATGCATACATAGGTACATAAATACAAACAATATACGGGTCGAATTAAGAACCTCCTACTTTTTTGAAGTCGGTTAAAAATTGGTTCTATTGCGATAATAGATACTCATAAAACTTCTTTTATTTTGGTACCTTTCTTCCAAAACAGACATCTCTCATTTACAATTTTAGTATAAGTATAGAAGATTTATGAATCATCGGTCGGTCCGACCGAAAATGTTCTGTTTCAGTTTCAAACAAATTTTAAATTTCGAACGTCAAAAATTATCATTCGGAGAAACGCAGTAGGCCTTCTGGACATACGGATAGGCCCAATATCGGAAATTATGTGTTGATTCCTCACAACATATTTCTTTTGTACAACATTCAAATCAATTAAGAAAAAATTAGAAAAATCATTTTTTTCCGGATAACCGGACTTGATATCCGGATAAAAAATAGCCTAAAGCCTAATCGGGGTCAAAAGCTATCCGCATACCAAATTTGGTTGAAATCGTTTCTGAGATTAGCGTAGTCAAAGCCACACACAAACAGACAACCAGACAAACAGAAAAATAGGTTCTACTGCGTTAATAGATTTATTTGATTTATACAATTTTTTTTATATCTTCCAAAAACAGACACCGCTGAGTTACGATTTTATTATATAGATACCAGACTACTCAGAAAGTTTAGCGAAAAAAGTTTTATGTCCATGTCCACTAGTAATTTTAATAATAATTAGCTCAATAGCCCTGATACTGGACGTATAACAGACATAGTAGTTAACAATAGTAATTATTTGGATAAAAAATGGTTATATAAACGTCAAAACATTGTTCTAATTTCAACAGTCCAGTCGCGGACAGTCTGTCGCGAGTCACGCGTTTCCAGTTTTTTCATTTGTTCTTTTTTCATTGTTTTTTTCATCTAACGCAGCGTACTACATGGGCGATCGGTTGCGAACGCGAAGCGACGCGGTGCGGCGCGATTGCGTAGCGATCCGATGCGAATTCAATGCAGTGCGGTGTGACGTGGCGACTATCGCAGCGTACTACGTGGGCGATCGGTTGCGAACGCGAAGCGACGCGGTGCGGCGCGATTGCGAAGCGATCCGATGCGAATTCAATGCGGTGCGGTGTGACGCGGCGACTATTGCAGCATACTACGTGGGCGATCGGTTGCGAACGCGAAGCGACGCGGTGCGGCGCGATTGCGAAGCGATCCGATGCGAATTGAATGCGGTGCGCCGAGACGCGGCGACTCTGTCCTACGTGCGCGCGAATGGTCCTACACCATTAACGTTTTCCTCCGCCGCCGCCGTTCGCGCGTAAATGTCAAGTCGACAGATCGCGTTCGCTTCAAATCGTGCCGCGTCCCATCGCACTTTACGTGCATTTGGTCACGTAGGACACTTCAATAGCTATCGACTGTTTCTTGTTTTCGCGCCCACCGCACCGCTTCGCGTTCGCATCCGATCGCCCACGTAGTATGCTGCGAAGTCCTACGTGCGCGCGAATTATCCTACACAATTACCGCTATCCTCCACCGCCGCCGTTCGCGCGAAAATGTCAAGTCGACAGATCGCGTTCGCTTCAAATCGTGCCGCGCCGCATCGCACTTTACGTGCATTTGGTCACGTAGGACACTTCAATAGCTATCGACTGTTTCTTGTTTTCGCGCCGCTTCGCGTTCGCATCCGATCGCCCACGTAGTACGCTGCATTACATTTGGGGACACGATTGCTCTAAGACTGATCCCTGACGGTTGCCTCTCGGGGTGGTCTGACGGTACAACGGACCCCTCTCTTTATACCCTTGCTAGTCATAGCTGGGGACGCAATAACATATATTTTATGCGTAGGTATTAGAGAATTGGGTTTGCGTTGTTCTAATTTCAAATTTCCCTCCCCTTTTTTTCTGAAGCCAAATAAATTATCGCAGCTCATTTAAAACTGGATTAAGGACCTTCAAAAGCAACCATCTTCGCTTTCACAGCGAGTTCAAGCGCGGTCGCCTTACTTTGGGGGGATGATGACATAAAGGTCACGGAAGAAAGTTTGCTGGCAGTAAATAATTTAATATAAGAACAGGCGAAATCAGGCGAATTACATACGAAGAGATTCAGCGTACACTGTAGATTGGTTCGGGAAGCGTTCACAAGATTCTACACGAGCACCATCGTGTAAGGAGGATAGTAGATAGGCGCTGGGTGCCGCAGAACCTCAGAAGCAGGCCCGTGTGGAGTGGTGTCGTGATATGATTCAAAAATTTGAAGCAGGCTTATTATTAGGCGCGTTTACGTACGACATTGTGACAGGTGACGAATCCTGGATTTATCATCCTACGATCCAGAAACAACGCGTCAGTCGACCTGTTTGTCTTTTTCGAAGCGATCGAGAAGTGCAAGAAAAAATTGATCGCTAGTTTCCTCACTTTGTCGGGGTACCTGGTTTCAATTCTATTATGAAACCAAGGCAGCACCAACGCCAAATGGTATACCATCAAACGCCTGTCAGAAATTTTGCGACCAAACACCGGACTCGGGGTACTGCTTCACTATGATGACGACGCACTAAGCGCTCAAAACGAGGAACTTCAGGAACTTCAAAACGTCAGAGTCTTGGGACACTCTCCCTACAGTCGTGACCTGGCACCGCGTGACTTCTTTTTATTCCATAAAATAAAAAATCAGCTGAAAGAGATATAGGTAATACAGTTTTCATCGCCGAAAGACGCGTATAACAGCGTTCGAGGAAAGCCGTAGAAGAGGTGTCTGCGGCGGACTGGAAAAAATGATTCGAAAATTAGTTCAGACGCCTGAAACTTTGCTTTAGGGGCCGGTGGAGAGTTCTTTGAAAAGATTTTAATTAAAATATTTTGTCCAGAAGTTATTTTTTTAGTTTCTCAAAACTTTCTGAGTGGTTTACTAATAATAAAATTGAAAATGAAATATACTGAAAAAAAAAAAAAAATTATGCGTAATCTATATTACCTAACGCAATATAAAACTATTTTTGTTTTTCTGGTTTTCTGTTTGTGTAAAGCTTTGATCGCACTAATCTCAGAAACGGCTCATCCGATTTTAACCTAATTCGATATGAAGGTAGCTTTTAACCCCGATTAACATATAGGCTACTTTTTATCCGGATATCAATTCTGAATATCCGGAAATAGTGATATATCTACTTTTATCTTTACTTAGCGAAACTCAATAAAGATAGCTGGAGACCTGGATAACACTAAGGTACTTACGGGGCTGAGACTGCGGGATACTGCTAGTTGTGCAAATGTACACGATATTTAAAAAAAAACACAATTATCTTAAAACTAACCCCGTCCACTTGGCTATGATCTTCTCCCCCTGTACCTACCCTTTATTTGTTTTGAGGACCTTAAACCAAGGTACTAAATACACTATTCTTCAAGCTCCATTATTAACCCCAGAACAAAAATCCAAACAGGTTTACCATCGACACCGGACGAGCAATCACTGCAACATCGAAGAAGTTTCGTGTCTGACGGTGACATGATACCTCTGCACCATAATCTTCGCGATCCTCATCCTCACCTTTACGACGATGCTCCGAATGAACCTCAGGCCAATTTTTATAGACCTCGCGGTACGAGTTCCTACTATTACCTATATCAATCCAGAGTCATCCTACTAATATTATAAATGAGAAAATTTGTGTGTAAGTAAACGAGCACGTCTGTTACTCTTTCACGCAAAAACCACTGAACCGCAAATAGCTGAAAATAGATAAATACATAGGTACAGTGGCCGGCAGATTAATTGAAAAAAATGGCGGATGCGCGAAGTAGGTTTTTCATAGAAGGCGCATGTAAAATGTACTGTGCGAACTTACCCCTTCCACGACAAAATTTTTCAACTTATCTGCCGGTCCGTTTTGTTCTGATATTCGTGCATGATCAGGACTTACGCGTGCAAACCCCGGGGCACAGCTAGTACTAAGATAATAATAACTGAGCGACAAGCTTTGCCTATCTGTTACATATACGCCTAAACCGCTGAATCAGTTTTGTCTAACAGACGAGGAGGTAAGTTGGACCTTGGAGAGATTATCGGCACAGTTTCGCTAATCAGCGCAGCGCTCTAACAGATGCCAAGCTTTCAAACTTTGTTTTCCGGAATGTCTGGAGCTTCGAGAACTTGTTGTACAGGCAACCACAGACGCGGTCATGGCGAACTATTATGACGCTTCAATTTTAATATCTTACGTTTAAGTTTGTATGAAAGCTTGGCGACTGTTGTAAGTAAACTGTGCTATTACTTTTCTCTTACCTACTATGTTATCGGTGATAGAACTAAAGTAACTAATTTTACTAAAGTACCTCATTTAATTTTTATTTCAGGATTTTTTAGACGTCGGTTTCCAGATTATATCTATTTTCAAAACTATTTCGGTAAGTTACCTAAAGTATCAATACCTACCTAGAATATTCATTATATTTTTAAGTTATATTATATATTTTTTTTTACTTTGACCTTTATTGTTTTATATAAAGGGTTATTGGATTCCAAACAAAAATCTTTCAGGGGTAGTTTTCTACATCAAAACGAACAACTTTTGTTCTACGACTTTTTGAAATTCGAAGTAGAATTTTAAGTTTAATGTTTACTTGTTTAGCTGTTTCAGAGTCGGAAGTCATTGACTTTAAGTTGGCCAACTAAAGGTCAACTTAAGGTTCTGGCTCTGACATTAATTGCCTTAAAAACTGTTTTTTAGTGAAACATCCTCAACATTTCGAAAAATTCTAAAAGTCGTATAACAAAAGTGGCTCGTTTTATGTAGAAAACTATCCCCTGTCATTGATCTCAACCTAAAGTAGATATGGCTTCTGAAGGAAGACTGTTGAACCAAGCAACTGCAGCCACACTATCATCAAAATGTTCAGTGACAGTTCAACAGCGGGCGAGGTTACACATATTATAAAAATAATTTATTTCCCAGGATATCTTATAAAAACCTGCAAAAATAGTTCAAAAACAACAAAAAAAAGACCACGGGATCACTTTTTATCGCTAAGTAAGCAAAATAATTGTTAAGAGGACAGTCTCCATTCTCTAAGAGAATTTCTCTTACTCCATACAAACGTAGTCGAGACGTTGTCCTCCCTGGATAAAGGACATTAGAGCAGGGGTTGGGGGCCGAGAGGCATTTACGGGGGGGGGGCGCGGGTCACCTGTGTAGTTAACAAATTAAAACCTGATTTAAAATTGTTTCCTTAGTCGCCCAATGTTATCTTAATCATGTTAAGAACTTATCAGCCTCTACCTCCTCCTCACAGGCGATATCAAAGGTATATGGTACAACTTGCCAAATACCTTTTGTATGACTTTGAAAACTATAATAAGCAATAAAAATACTTATTTCGAACACTTTTTATTCTGGACTGATAATCTGGACTGGACGGGGGGGCGCGGATTTTTTTTATGGTCGAAAGGGGGGTCAAATAAGTTAGGGAACCCCTGCATTAGAGCAAATTTGTTAATGCCATAAAACCTTTATCTATGACTATGCATCTACCTTTTGATTTTATTGTTTTTTTTTTTTTTTATTACTATTCTAATTAGACGTTTGTATGGAGAAAAAGAATGGAGACTGTCCTCTTGAGAGGATAGTGAAAATGCGCTGCATCGGCTTGTTTTATTGATTTTGCGTAAAAGGAACATGAAGTTTGTTTGAGACATCATCTCTAGTTACTACTTAATAACTCAATGCCCCCTGCACGCTTTTGATTGGAATCCAGAACTACCCTTTGTTTGTCGAATTTTCAGAACGACTACTTTGTTAACAGATTATCCTCGGGAGGTTCAACGAAAGCCTTTACCAGGTAAATACTAAGAAAAATATCCAATCAAGTGCTTAGTCAGGTATAAAACTGATTCCGAAAGCTTCCGCAACAGAAAACAATTGAAAGCTTTATAGTGCGCAGTGCTGGCCGCATAGGTACAGCTTCCTACGTGAATATAGGTAGGTAGGTAGGTACCCCATAAAAGTTTTATTACCTAAGTAACACTTTTAAAGAAGATAGTCTTTCTACTCTTTCTCCATACAAACGTAGTTGACTGTTTCCTCCCTGGATTAAGACATTTGTGAAAATATGTTTATGCCTTCAAACCTATATCTACCATGGAAAGATTTATTTACCATAAGAATGGAAATAAAATTCAGCAAAATAAGAAAATGAAAAAAATCAAAACGTAGGGGCATGGTCATGGCTGATATAGGACTTCTGGCATAAACATATTTTTTCTTATATCTTTATCCAGGGAGGAAACAGCCGACTACGTTTGTAAAGTTTGTATGGAGAAAAGAGTACCTAGGTAGACTGTCCTCTTAAACGTGTACTGAAACTTAACTGTCTGTCTGTCCGTCCGTCTGCCACCAGGCTGTATCTCATGAACCGTGATAGCTACGCAGTTTAAATGTTCACAGATGATGTATTTCTGTACCTGCTATAACAACATATATTAAAAACAAAATAAAACCAATATATAAGGGGCTCACATAAACGTGATTTTTAAATTTTAAACCTGACGATATCGCTATTTATTTTTACCACTGGCGGTACTCATAGATACCAGTACCACACTTTCGGTCGAATACAGAAACGCAACTCAAAATTAGAGTTCTACTTAAACATCTAAGCACCTCTCAAATTCAAAAATTCCCATACTATTTTTAAATTTAGAAGCTGCTCAATTATTTAAGTACGCCTCAAATTTTAAGTGGCGTTTTTGTATTTGGCTGTTTAAATGCTAACGTTGCGTAACAATGTCAAGGATTTTTTATATACATAATGGTACGCGGTACGCTTCTTGCGCGAGTCCCACTCGCACTTGGCCAGTTTTTTAATTGTAGATTATGTCAAGTACATAGAACCAAACTTCGAGGCACGTATTCTATTACTATATCAACATCGCCTCAGCTTCGTTTTATTTTCTCTAAAACTGTTCAGCACTAAATTGTTGGTAATTTAATTATTATTATTAGACACGGGTATAGATCGCGTCATAGATAATCATTTTGATTAATTACCTCGACGTTTCGGCAAACGGGTCACAAGGTCGAGGCACTTAATCAAAATGATCTTACTAATATTATAAATGCGAAAGTAATAATCTATAAAGCGATCTAGACCCGTGTCTAATAATAACGATTGAGGGAAATCGTGTATGTTTAAAAAGTGTGTTTGTAATTTATGTAAAACTAGCTGCGCCCGCGGTTTCACCCGCGTAAGTCTCGATACCGCGGGATTTACGGGATCAAAAGTAGCCTATGTCCTTCTCCAAGTTCCTATTTATCTCTATACCAAAATTCATCAATATCGGTTCAGCGGTTTAGGCGTGCAAGCGTAACAGACAGACAGAGTTACTTTCACATTTATAATATTAGTATAGATTTACAAATAGAAAAAAGTAACGATGATGAGGCTATATTGAGGCGATTTAGTTATATAATACACTAGCAATGCCCGCGACTTCGTCCGCATAGAAAAGTGACTTTCAGGATTTGTTTATTTATTTCTTCTCATCTGAGCGATGTTCCCGGTTGCATCCCTCTCGGGAGCCCGGGGTCCGCTAAGCCCCAAATAGTTTTTTTTTAATTTGGGGTCGGCGCAGTCGGTAAGTCATCATTGACCATACCTGCTGCAATTAGATTTGGCAATGTTTTTACGGCCGGCCGCCTGCCTGACACCAACCCTCTTAGGGATCAAGCAGTTTTTCCGCCACCGCGCGGGGAGTACCTACTTAAGGTTAGCTAATCTCCCTCAGATCCCTTAGTCGCCTTTACGACACCCACGGGATGAGATGGGGTAACCCTATTCTATGCCGGGGCTACACAGCTAGATTTGTTTATTTATTATTCTGTACTTATAACATCTGTACAAAAATTATAATCCAATTAGATACGGAAATTGACAACAATAACTAAAAGAGAAGTTTGCTGTATGGGAGCCTCTCTTAATTTTTTGTTTTATTTTGTTTTTAGTATTTGTTGTTGTAGCGGCTACCGAAATACATCTTCTGTGCAAAAGTCAACAGTCTAGCTATAACGGTTCATGAGATACAGCCTGGTGACAGACGGACAGATGGACAGAGGGACAGACAGACAGACAGACAGCGAAGTCTCAGTAATAGGGTTTCGTTTTTACCCTTTGGGTACGGAACCCTAAAAAAGTATCGCTGAGCACAACCGCTTTGCAAGGAGCCGACCGCGCTCATACAACATGCGCGCGCAATACTTAATACTTATTTGGTTGCAACATACTTACATTTTTAATATCGCGATATCTTTTGAATGAAATGTCCGAATTAAATAATTCAAAAGGTCCTAGAAAGGTATTGAATTCGTCTTGAATATGTCTTGAATATAATTTATTTTGATAAGGATTAATACCAAGGTACAAAATAAAAGGTTATTAAAGCGACGGCATTTTAATTATTTATAAAAATTACAAAAACACTTATTGTGAGATAACTACAATAGTTAGACATATGGTGTTGCGATGTTTTTGGTAGACAATTACATGTTCTACAAAGTTGTAGTACATAGTTTTGTTCTATATCCAATAGTTTTCGCAGCGCACGCGGTGTAAGGAATTTTTTGGTAATTTTTTTCACACCTTGTGTTACATTATTGAACTTTTAGTAAGGATCCCCATTGTTTTTGAAAATATAATATAGCCTATAGCCATCCTCAATAAATGGACTATCCAACACCGAAAAAAAATTTCAAATCAGACCAGTGGTTCCTGAGATTAGCACGTTCAAACAAACAAACAAAAAAACGAACTTTTCCGCTTTATAATATTAGTATAGATTAGTATAGATAGTATAGATGCCTTGATCGTAGTATGTACGACTAGCAGCTCCCCGCGGTTTCACCCGCATAAGTCCCGATCCCGTGGGAATATAGGGATCAAAAATATATAGCCTTCCTCAATAAATGGACTGTCCAACACCGAAATAATTTTTCAAATTGGACCAGTGGTTCCTGAGATTAGCGCGTTCAAACAAACAAAAAAACAAACAAACTCTTCCTCTTTATAATAGTAGGTAATAGATAAATAGATAGATAATAGATTACTTAGTATGAGTATGGAGCAGGTTGGTAGTGTAGATAGATAGATAGTTTGAGTCTTTTTTGCAGTGTAATGTTATATTTGTAACTTTCTTAAATTTTAGGTTTCCGGAGATTTCAAGAAAATGACGAAATTGAGACACTTTCTGCAACACCTGGTAAGCAATAAGTCTGTCTTGGTATTTTGACTTTAAATATATAGTTATTCATAACTTTATATAAGTACTAGCAGCTCCCCGCGGTTTCACCCGCATAAGTCCCGATCCCGTGGGAATATAGGGATCAAAAGTAGCCTATAGCTTTCCTCAATAAATGGACTATCCAACACTGAAAGAATTTTTCAAATCGGACCAGTGGTTCCTGAGATTAGCGCGTTCAAACAAACAAACAAAAAAAACAAACTCTTCCGCTTTATAATATAAAATAGTAAATACCTCCTTATACTTATATACGATGACTGTAACGTTTGTCTCTGTCTGTTAAGTTTGAAACTTTATGACACAGTAAAAGACAAACGTTACATAAAGTTTGTTATCGTTTATAAGTAAGTGGGCTAATGACAACTCTAAATTACACCAGTACCTATATTAACGCCGAGCCAAAACCGATGGTCCTAGAGACATGAAATTTGGAGAATGTTTTCTTTGTGGTGTGAATAGATCCACTAAGAAAGGAATTTTGGAAAATCCCGCGGGATCGGGACTTACGAGGGTGCAACCACAAGGCGCAACTAGTTTACAGCATATTTGTTAAATTAGCCCGCAGTAGTTCCGCCAAACCATACCTACCTTACTATCGGTAGTACTTATTTTCTGACGAGGGAAATATATAAAAAATTGCAATACGTTGCACACAGCGCAATCTAGCCCCAAACTAAGCACTAGGCTTGTACCATGGGTACTAGACAACGGATATATCTACTACACATTATACTTTTTTTTTGTAAATACATAACATATACATATGATACATAGAAAACACCCAGACCAGAAACAAATATTTATTTTTAAGCAATTCTGCACTCGACTGGATTTAAACCACAGGAACTGGTGAGAAGCATTAAACGGATTTCTTTGGGTTGCAGGTTATTTTATTATTAAAAACTTGTTTTTCTAAGTTTGCAGGTACACTTTAGAATAAAATCTAAGTACCTACCTAGATATATTGATTGTATTTTTTCGGTGAATATTAATACTACCATATTGCATACACAGGAACAACTAAGAAGACTATACAAAAACAGTTTCGTCGCGTGGAAGATCCTCCAAAGGATCCTGTTGCTCCAAAAGATACTGCTGCTTCTGTAGTTTCGACCCATAATTCGACATCTTATAATACCACATCTTCTAATACCACTTCTTCTAATAACACATCTTCTAATACAACATCTTCTAATACCACATCTTCTAATACCACATCTTCTAATACCAAATCTTCTAATGACACATCTTCTAATACCACATCTTCTAATGACACATCTTCTACTATCAAACCTATTTCTAAAAAGAAAAAGACTCATTCTGCAAAACAGAAAAAGATAAGAGACCCAGTCAGGGATGAAGTAGATAACGAATTACTTGAAGAACTAAAAGGCACCAATAAAGTACAGACACTAAAATATATTCATACAACTGCTAAACCAAAAGTTCGAACTACTCGGAGAATATTTTTGGATGGTAGCACAAGGTATAACATACCGTTCCCAGCCAACCACGCATTTTGTTACACAAACCCAGACAGCTTTCTATGTCGAGGTCCCTAAGAAGTAAATCAAATAAGTCTAATACTTACAAATACGATTATTAGAATGACTGTGCCTTTTATTTATTAAATAGGTATATCCAATGCTATCCTACTAATATTATACACGCGAAAGTTTTTATGTATGTATGTGACTTTGTTACTCTTTCACGCAAAAACTACTGAACCGATTGCGATGAAACTAGGAATATAGATAGCTGAACACCTAAAATAACACAAAGGCTACTTTTTATCCCGATATTCCCGCGGGCTCGGGACTTACACGGGTGAAATAAATAAATATTGCACGACGTTACACACAGCGCAATCTAGCCCCAAACTAAGCACTAGGCTTGTACTATGGGTACTAGACAACGGATATACTACATATTATACATTTTTTTTTGTAAATACATACATATGATACATAGAAAACACTGAATATCCCATGTCTTCGGACCGTGGTGAGTCCTAGGACATGTTGGTTTCCTCACGATGTTTTCCTTCACCGTAAGAGCGATGTTATTAGCGCACATACCTTTTTCTTAAAGAAAAAGACATTGGTGCGCGGTCGGCCTGGATTCGAACCCACGACTCTCGGAATGCAAGCCGGGGTATCTACCACTAGACCAACACCGCTCTAAATCGCGGGGCGCAGCTAGTCATCAATAATAAGAAAATCCCGAACTAGCTCCCTGAGGTTTAGGTACAGTAAATCATCATTCATCAGCAGACATGAGCATCCACGGGGGCTGTCGTGTGCATTTCGGATGATTGCGGACAGTACGTCCAGTATTACGCTGAACAGGAACGGACTTCGGACGGATCCTTGGTAGACTCCGATTGTAATGGGAAAAGATGTGTCATCAAAAGCGTATTGGAGTATCACAGAATCGGAATTTCGGTACATCTCTCTGATGGTTTCAATATAAGTTTCTGGCACCCCTTTGGACCGCAGCGCTCACCAACGGCTCGATTCTCGTAAATAATTACATAGGTACCCCCGTTATAATTTGGTAACAGCGACAGTGGAGGGAGACACAACACAATTAAAAAAGAAAACACAAATTACACTCTCAACTATCATACGAATACAATGAGATTCATAAAAGACTGTGGATTAATACCAGTTCGATCAGCAGACATAACATAGGTAATTTCAAAGAGGTCACGACAAGGCGGGAACCCTAAGGGTTCCCGCCTTGTCATGGGTGTCAAGACATCCCTGGTTCCCCTAAACGGCTCTTGGCGGCGGACTCGGGGGAGTTCGTCGCCAAACACTGAGCCCGAGGTGGCGGCGGCGTGTACACGCCACCCCTCGTAAGGGTTTTCCTCTACGGAGGTTCATGGAGAAGGGGCCTGATGAGGCCGACCGCTGTTGGGGGCAACGGTTGTTTTGCTAAAGCTGTTCCCGTTGTCCCCGACAAATAGCGGCAAGACGGACACCTTGGAGTTTAGTGGGTATACCCTGGCCACTCTTCGGCCAGGAGGACCCCCACACACCGGGCCTTTCTCCCCCGGGAGCGGCCTGACGGCCTTAAGGCGATTCTCCAAGTAAAAAAAAAAGGTAAGTAATTTCAAAGAAAACACAAAATTCACTATCAATCATACGATGCGATTACAGCTGCTGCGGTTGTCTAATCTCTTGTTACTGCGCTTGTACTCTGGTTACTACACAACACTACGTAATAAACTTTTGTTGTAAATACAAATAAATGGTACATAGAAAACACCCAGACAAGGAGCAAATGTTTATTTTTGATCATAAATACTCGCACCCAGCTGAAATCGAATCCGCAACTTTCTGCATTGTCCGACATTCGTCCGACGCGTCAGAGAGACCGTCAATACATTTTATACATTTCTTCATAATGATCATTCGGGCGAAAACAGGGTGGGTCCATGGTACCATGACGGGGCGGAAATCATACTGGTCCTCCGAGACAGTGCACTCCTGGCGGATCCGAAAGTCGACTATACGTTTGTAGAGCTTCATGATGTGGGACATGACCTGATTTGTTGTATTATAATAACTAAGTAGAGTCTTATAAAATAAAATTTTAAAACTAAATCCATTTAATCACAAATTTGAATGGTTACTTAGCATACATGCAATAAAAACCACACTTACTGTGTTTATGCTAAGTGTTTCCTTTCGATTACGTTACTTAATAGGTATATCAAAATATCGCATCTTACTGTCTTTATGTTAAGTAGTCTGGAACCTATGCTTAGGATCGTTACTAAGCAAATTCACAGTATCGCATCTTACTGTCTTTATGTTAAGTAGTCTGGAACCTATGCTTAGGATCATTACTAAGCACACTTACAGTATCGCATCTTACTGTGTTTATGGTAACTAGTCTGGAACCTATACTTAGGATCGTTACTACGCATACTTACAGTATCGCATCTTTATGTATATTTGCTACGTTCATCCATATGTTTAGACTGTAAAACAGACTTAGGATATTAACAGTATGGGGACATACTGTGCTTTCACGGAGTGATTCTTAATGGAACTTGTACAGTAAGTCTACTTACTGTGATTATGCTATGTGATTTAAAAAAATCCGAGACTTACTGTGATATAGCGATTGTTATCTTTGGTTTAAAGAGCGATACAGAAAGTGAAACGTGCCACAAAGAGAGCAGTAGCCAGAGCCAGACGGGACCACTTACAGCCATTGTACGATAAGTTGGAAACGTCTGAGGGGCAGAAGCTCATTTATAAGTTGGCACGTTCTAGGATCAAAGCGGCACAGGATATAACCAAGTGCCGCTGTGTAAAAGATCCTAATGGTAACCTGCTATGCGAGGACCTCGCGGTGAAGGAGAGGTGGCGCTCTTATTTCCACGAGCTGCTCAATAAGCAGTATAAAGAGGTGCAGCCACCGGAACTCCCTCCGAATCTAGGACTTGTGCAACTGATAACGCCTGAGGAGGTGCGCAAGGCCCTTCGCTGCATGAAAAATCGGAAAGCTGTCGGCGCCGATGGAGTCCCCATCGAAGTATGGAAGGCTATGGGTTCTCGTGGTGTGGGCATCTTAACCAACCTTTTTAACCGCATACTCGAGACCGGCAGAATCCCCGCCCAATGGAGACTGAGTGTTACTACTCCAGTGTTCAAGGGCAAGGGATCTGTGCAGGAGTGTGGAAGTTATCGTGGTATAAAGGTCATGTCCCACACCATGAAGCTCTACGAGCGTATAGTTGACTCTCGGATCCGGCAGGAGTGCACTGTCTCGGAGGGCCAGTATGGTTTCCGCCCCGGTCATGGTACCATGGACCCTGTTTTCGCCCTAAGGATCGTTATGGAGAAATACAGAACGAAGAATACGCCTCTGCATTTTCTGTTCCTGGACTTGCAGAAGGCCTTCGACTGTGTTCCTCGCGTGATGATCTGGTGGGCGCTGCGGTCCAAAGGGGTGCCAGAAACTTATATTGAAACCATCAGGGACATGTACCGAAATTCCGATTCTGTGGTGCGAACTGCTGTTGGTGACACTAAATCTTTCCCCATTACAGTCGGAGTCCACCAAGGATCCGTCCTAAGTCCGTTTCTGTTTAGCGTAATACTGGACGAACTGTCCGTAGTCATCCGGGACGCACACGAGCAGCCCCCGTGGATGCTCATGTATGCTGATGATATTGCGCTGGCGGACTCGGATAAGGGACGGCTTGGAAGGCGTGTAAATGCGTGGAAAGAGTCACTTGAGAACGGCTGTTTGCAACTTAACGTAGCGAAGACCGAATACTTGGCTAGCAATACCACAGATCCCACACCTGTCTGCGTAGACGGTCACATGGTGTGGTATTCATTTCTGGTGAGGAGTGCTTTTGCCTACAATTCCTATTTGTTTTTGTTCATTGAAACACCGAATTGTAATTACATGCTAGGTTTAGTTGTGAACCTTTTGCCGTCGTGATTTTTATGCTCTCATTTCCATTTATCTTCTATTTACTCAAGTTTTATTGATATTTTTCTTTGTTTACATTTGGTATATTTATGTCATGTCAAATATAATTTATTTTCTTTCTGTCATTTTTCACAAAGTTTTTAATGCTTTTTCCTTTTTGGTTGCTCTTACTTAAAAAGTCTTATAATGAAATAATTTCAACCTTTCTTATTTAGCGATATCACTGGTCATATTAAAAAATAAAACTGTTCCAATATTCTTTCGACATTAGATTTTGAATATTTCGGATACCGACCCTATATAAGCCGAAACTAGATCACTTCACGATCATTACATCCTCGACTCTTGAACTAAATAATTGATTCCATCCTCGACTCTTGAACTGGATAGTTGATAGTATTTCTTTGCCCGTCAGAACTATAAAGTGAAAAGTATTATCTACATACCTACTCGAAGTACGAAGCTCTATCAAGAGGAAATCTCCAGACTTCTTCAGCCTGTAAATTCTGCCTAAGGCAGACCCTCTGACGTCCTCCGACTGCAATTTCCTCCTAAGCCTAGAGGAACCATTTGAATACCGAAGGCAGACCCTCTGACGTCCTCCGACTGCAATTTCCTCCTAAGCCTAGAGGAACCATTTGAATACCGAAGGCAGACCCTCTGACGTCCTCCGACTGCATTTCCTCTTAAGCCTAGAGGAACCATTAGATTACGGATACATCATTAAATTGACTATCCTGTTATAGCCTCAAATCACAGAAGACTCCGCTGAAGAATCCAACGTTATCTACAGCTCCATTCTTCCAACTCCATTTCTACCCTCGCTACTCATTTTTTTTTTATGTTCTATCTGTTCTTTTATTAAATATTTGTTCTTGAAATCTTTATTCTTTTATTGTTCAAGGACATAAACTGATAATAGGTAGGTCTCACAATCTGCTTCATTACAATGGTCGAGCGGACAGACCAGTTTAAGTACTTGGGATCTGTGCTTCACGAGTCCGGCGACATCGATTGTGACGTCAAGTCCCGCATTTCGGCAGCTTGGGCCAAGTGGCGGGAGGTAACTGGTGTCATCTGTGACCCGAAAATGCCGGTTAAACTGAAGGGACAGGTCTATAAAACGATCATTAGACCTGTCCTTTTGTATGGTAGTGAGGCGTGGCCATTGCTTGAGCGACATAAGCAGGAGCTGCGTGTCACGGAGATGAAGATGCTGCGCTGGATGTGTGGAGTGACGCGAAAAGACCGCGTCAGAAACTCCCGCATCAGGGGCAGCCTTCATGTCCGAGACATTGCAGACAAACTGCAAGAATGCCGCCTACGGTGGTACGGCCACGTTCTACGAAAACCGGCTAGTTACGTGGGAAACAAATGTCTTGCTATGGCGCCTCCGCCCGGCCGCGGCAGATTGGGAAGACCCAAGAAGTGCTGGCTTGACGTTGTAGGATCGGATATGCGTGCAAATGGCCTCACCACACGGGATGCCGAAGATCGTGCGAAGTGGAGACGTAAAAGTAGGAAAGCGGACCCCGGGCTCTCGAGAGAGATGCAACCGGGAACAACGCTCGGATGATGATGATGAAAGAGCGATACAGAAAAATGGATAAGAGACAAAATGTAGATCTCGTTATCGTGATCACGACTGTATATCTTTTTTGAAAAAATTCGGACTTGCTGTGTTTATGCTATTGACGGCAGAATCGTCCACTACATCGCCCTTATAGATAGCTCACGCGTGCCAAGGGAAATAATATTTCCCGTGATACTACTGGCAACAGTGTAGTGTCAGTGGAAATGTACTTTTACCCGAAGCACTACCAGTAGTGTCACGGGGGAGTGAAATTTCCCTTCACTCTACTAGTAGTGCCAAGCGGTAGTGCCTAAGAAAATAAACGGTTTTTTTATTTATTAGACTTTTATTTAAAACTATCAAATTTTGGGTCAATATTTTTTTTTATAATTCACCGAGGTGTCAAGTGCCTAATTTTACCAATTTTTTAAGAGGACAGTCTCCATACTCTTTCTCCATACAAACGTAGTCGACTGTTTCCTCCCTGGATAAAGACATTAGAGCAAATATGTTTATGCCATAAAACCTATATCTGTCATGACTATGCCCCTACATTTTGATTTTTTTCATTTCCTATTTTTTTTTTATTAGGCAAGTACTACATAAACTAATTAGAAAATGAAAAAAATCAAAGGGTAGGGGCATAGTCATGAATGACAGATATATACGTTTTAAGGCATAAACATATTTGCTCTAATATCTTTATCCAGGGGGGAAACAGTCGACTACGTTTGTATGGAGAAATTGAGCATGGAGACTGTCTGTCCTCTTTACAAATTTTCCTAGAGTCTTATATCGATTAGCAAGGATTTTTAAAGTGGATTAATAGATGCACACCTTAGTCTTATTAATAAACGTGGAGTAAGGTCGGAGTATTGAGAACCTGCTTTGTCTTCTTCCGTGACAAGAACTTCCAAAGTTGACAGACAAACAAAAAGTTGTAAAATTACTCCGACGTACTCCACGTTTATTAATAAGGCTATATCTACACTATAATATTATAAAGAGGAAATATTTGTATTTTTGTGTATGCGTGTGTATCTGTGTGCGTCTGTATGTTTGTTATGAATAAACTCAATAACTACTGTGCCGATTGCCATGAAACTTGGAATGTACATAGCTGGGAACTAGAATAACACATAGACCACATTTTATTCCGATATTCCTGCGGCATCGGGGCTTACGCGGGTGAAACCGCAGGGCGCAGCTAGTATTAAATAAATGCAAACTCTGCTAGAAAAGAAAAGGTTTTATTTACATTATATTCAAACAGCATTTTATTTCTACCTCCCTATAATATTACTTTGCCATACTACTAAACCACTGAAATGAAACTACAATGAGGTTTAAAACTGCCATTTGCTCACTTCAGAGGGCGCTACTGTAGCACGTCTGACTTTATTTGACACCTTCATAGTTTTTTCGTAAACAAACATGGTTATTTTGAGATAATTTTACAAAATGACGCTTTGTTCAGCTGTGGATTGCAAAAACATAGCAAATCATTTATTCCCCAAAGATGCCAAAAGAAAAAAACAGTGGATAAAAGCTATGAGGAGAAAAATCGACCTAGTAACTATTTAAGGTTATGTGCTCCCCATTTTAAACCTAATGATTTTTTTGAGAGAAATTCCTACACAGGTAAGACGTTTCCTTTCTTAAAACTACTAGTGTAGATACCTACCTATTGATCGAAGAATATAATAGTTTACTATTGTAACGATAGTCTGTATGAGAATGTATATTCTCTTAGGAATAGACCATTCCTTAGTTTTTACAGTATTTTCCACCTATCATCAATGATCATCGATCAGTGATCATCACAGACGTTTCTCTCATGCCAAGCTTTGTGTAAATTAGGGTCCTTATCTTACCTTATCCACATTTTCTCATTCATTCAGGTGATGAAAATAAATAAAAAGTATTGAGGAAAACAGCAGTTCCTTCTATATTTTCTTTTACCAAAGTAATTACCGAAATAAAGCCAGAAGACCAATAACGGTTAAACAGACGTCTAGAAAGAAGCAGAAGGAGACAGTGCTTAGATACAGCACCTGGACCTAGCAGAATACAAACCGAAAATAATAAATGCTGCAACTTTAGAGAAAATATTATGAAATGAAGGAAATTTTACTTAAAAATTAAAGACATTTTTCGGTTATAATCACATGGTGTTTATTTTATTACTTAAGGCATTGTTTCAACGCTCAACGTTTTGAGACCTTTACATGTCTCTTCTTCAGGATTGACTGAGATGTTTTTGTGATTTGTCATTCTAATGTGTTAAAAAGTTATACTGTGAAACAACTGTCCTATTAAAATCTAAAATTAAAAAAGGTATCAAAACGTTCCTGTGTACACAGACTCTAGCTAGATAGCAAAGTTAGACTAATAGTTATTATTAACTATGCTTAGATCGTGTCCGTCAGCTAGGCCGGACCGGGCAACAGATTTACACCAAACTTTACACAAACAGATGTGCTTACAATGTGCCTACAAACCACTTCCAGCGGCACATTCACAATAACTGACTTCTATAGTGCCATTTCAATCTATTTTCAATAAAACTATGTAAAGTAGTTTCTTCATTTGTGCTTTGCATTGCACATGAAAGTAGGCATAGTTTCCTTCAAAGGCAACACGAAGAGTAACCAAACTTCTGCTTTCATATAACAGACGACCTTTGGGTGGTAGGTACTTGAAACCTCTCCGCAAACTCTTGGATGTGGTGTTTGGACAGCCGAGCGGTGGTAAATTGGTGCTAGCGTTAACATCTCCAAAGTGACTTATATCAGGAAACTCAGGAATTTCGTCATCGAGTTCCTCTTCGACTCCAATAATACTGTTTCTATCGTACGCCTCTAGCCTAAAACAAAAACATAGAAAATTCATGAAAAATACCCTTGTCAACCATTTGTAAACAAAGACTTATTTTTAATAAAATCATAAAAATTACAAGTCGTACGACCCCGAAAATAAGCACGTATACTTATCTCAACATGTAGGTACTTTTTACAAAAGGGTTTTTACAAATTTCCAACATATAAATCAGTACAAAGCCTTTTTGTAAACAATAACAAACAAACACTAAAATGCACTTTTTTACTAACCTTTCAATCAAAACAGCTTTTTTTCCGCTAGTAGACGCATTCCTTTTTCTCAGCTCCCCTTTTATTTGGATTATACTCCACGTTGAATACATTTTAATTCATAAAATTGCTAAAGACACATGCAATCACAGTTGAAGTTTGGCGGCATCTGGCCGTGCTATACTAGCGCCACCTGCCTCGACCTTTTAGTTTCTAACCCCATTGCTGTACTTACCATACAAAATTTTGTGCCGATTTGATTTGCGCCATGTTGCGCTTTTGTCGCGCGTTTTCTATTGAAAGTGATGGTGACCGTCCATGGAACTAATAGTTCCAGAGACTGTCACCATCAGTTTCAATAGAAAAAGCGCGACAACAGCGCAGATCAAATAGGCACAAAATTCAGTGCGCTATGTCCTGTGCAGTTGTAATGGAGGTCAGTGCATTAAAATCAATACTTTACGAGAAATATAGGTATGAAGCTTGTGATCGGCCTGCAAGGTCCTTTAGTATACATACAGTGCCAAGCAAGCACACAAGTAGTGCGCTATATCATCTACCTTCTAAAATCGTTTCATAAAGAACAGCTATACTTTTAGAACTCTAAAGTTTTCACACATTTCTATGGTTGGTTGGTGGCATGCAAGACTTACATTAAGCACGACTTTGTTTATTCTAAGATAAAGCTTTGGGTTCGTATGACACAGGCGCCCGCGCCGTCGTACAGTGGTCGTAATTTATTGAACTCTGTACGCTAGAATTTCTATACCATACCAAATGACATTAGATCTTTGTGCCGATTTGATTTGCGCTATGTTGCGCTGTTGTCGCGCGTTTTCTATTAAAAGTGATGGTGACCGTCTATGGAAATAATAGTTCCGTGAACAGTCACCATCACTTTCAATAGAACACAGCGCAACATGGCGCAAATCAAATAGGTTTAAAAAATAAACAAAATTCAGTGCGCAATCTCCTGTCCATATAACGGAGGTCAGTGCCGTAATCCCAATTATCAAAGCGGTATAACTGTGGCACATAAGTATAATTACAATAAAAGAAGTAATCAATTTCCATCATTTTATTACGTTAAGAAACCTAAATTTTGACAAATTTTAGTTACGTTTAAAATAGCATTCAATCTTATACTATGTTGAAATTTCGTATTTAAATTCAGTTCCCAAAAACATGCACAAAGATAATTATCATATTCATTTAGTAATTACTGAGGTAGTTATTAGTTTCAGAACTTATACCAATTAATAATGTCTCTAAAGTAACAGATTATCAAAGAAAATTTAGGTGGAATAGGTACCTAATGCTGCAAACATTAAGAAATTAAAATATAATAAAAACAATGTATATTGAATGATAAGATAATTGAGAGGGGAGCAACAAGAACAGCAACCCCGATATCTAACTGCGTCGCCGAGTACTAAACGCTCTCGGGCGGCGCAAATAATGTAGGTACTATGTAAATACTCAAACACGATCTATCTATCTATGTGTAGGTATATAAGTAGTATAGACTCGAGCAAACTTCAGGGAATCAAATAGTAACATAACAGAATACGATAAGATAGAATACGAACATCGAACAGTGTTTCAACTCAGATGAACACTGCTCCACGAAACATGGGTGGTGCTAGTGCAACGCTTCATCGACATACGACTACAATGCGGTATGTGTGCTTTACACTGTTGGAACAACATAAAACATTTATAATATTAGAATCTACTATTTAGAAATACAATCATGCACAGTATAATGTAATCCAAATAAATGAGTGCTCCGCTGAGCACCGCTCACATACACAAACAGTGGTTTACACACATGATAAAGTAATATTAAATGTAATGCAAATAACAGCAGAAACCACCAAATAAGAATGACATAGATAAAATTATCAAGAATGAATTGAAGCAATGGGCGCGAGGGCGCGACGGCAGGGGTGTAATTCAGTCTCGTTTCCGCGCGCCGCTCGCGTCTACCCTCAACTTACAACTACTTCACAACGATACAAATAATCAACTAAAACTATTTCTGCATCTCTAACGTTACAAAATCATAATATAAACTTCTTGCATACATTGCTTGAAAGGAATAAACAACATGCCTATATGTACACATCCTGTCGCAGTGAAAGTAACCGTTAGCTAGAAAGTCCGGTCTATATAGCGGAGGGTGGAGGATGGAGGGCGGAGGGATCGGTCGACCGATCGGCCGACCGATCGCTTGCATGCAGGGTGATCCGACCCTCTCCTCCTCGACGCAAGGGAACTCACAAATCGTTCCATTCAATAATAAACGACTACTGTACGATACAGTTAATACAGTAAAACACACATATAATTCACGTCGAACAACAATTAGTTTACTACGAAGGTACGGTATTGTACAAAGCCATCTTCTCTAACGTACATACAAACATGTAAATCTGTATAGACTGAATAAGAGCTTACAATTATAAATTGTACCTTTTACAAATGGTCTTTGATTAACAATACAAATATATAAATCCTCAGGATGTTCTAATCTAAGTTTATGTCAATATTTCAGCAAATGGATGTTCTTTTGGAATGTTCTTAAATACGCGTCATGCGTAAATGCGTAACAGATACAGTTTTTAGTAAAAAACAGTTCATCGAAGCTCGTGTGTCATCGAACCCATCTCCTAAAGGTCCGACTCCAGAGCCCGAATTATTTAATAGACTAAGTTCCGCTATTCAATCGCTTGTGACAATTATTTTTCTACAATTAGTCAAGTTATGGTGACAGTGGTAACTTGATAAGTGACAACTATTTAATCATAACGAATAGTGGCGCGTGTGCGCACTTCCTGTACTATAGAGTAGCAGCCATGTACGAGAAGTATTTCAAAATTAAACTAACGGCTTGACAGAGTCCATGGACCGCAGGAACTCGAATCGAACGAATCGAAACTTTCGATGAAAAACAAGATTCCAAAACTTAATGTCGCCGTTGATAAATGATATAAAATTTTGTAACACATCTCGCAAGCGTTCAGGTTCAAAGTTGATCGAACAATTCTTGTTAAAGAATCAGCATTAAATCATTTGTATTTTATTAAAGTTTAATACTGTAATGCGTATGTGGCGTCTAACAGAAACCCGCTTTAAACAGGGCACTGTAGTCTGTTTGACTGCCAGTGACCCCGAAAATAGGGGACTTTCTGATTCGCATGCGTTATACAAAACAGCAACCGCTTCTTCATTTCCCAACACGATTCAATTCATAATATTAAGGGCACAAATAAAATAACGTTTAACTACCAAAACCAGATACCATATTTCACATATTTAATACCCATTCTAACAAATACTAAATACAGACCCTCCAATTAAGTAAGATATTCTATTGCACCTACATTAGGTTTCAATTATACATAATATTTGTAAATACATTATATATAGATAATAAATACATATCACAACCGACGACAGTAAACAACAAAATTATCAAACTTCAATTATAATGATATAATACTATAATAGGAGCTTCATATGACATGAACGATGTAAGTTAAAAATAAATGTTAAAGTACTTATATTAATATAGTTTGTGCCCTTAAATAATGTGAAACCAGAGTGAATCGCGATTACTACTAATGTAGAATGTGTCAAGGGGTTTGAAAGATTGAATTAGTTGAGGTAGAACAACAATAACTTTATGTAAATTCGAATGTAGCTTGTTTATGTTCAAACTGAAGTGATAGGTACTTCGATGCCATTGTGGAAACGGTGTTATTCGAGTAGATGTCGGGTTTAACTCCATACAAAGCACTCCCAAATGTGAGATTTACAATAATATGTGGAAGCCGTAAAAATTTCATTACAAGAAATTTCTTTTCTTTGAGAAAAGAGCAGAACGAAAATTGTAAATTAATAGATAATTACCAATAATGAATCAAAAAAAGAGTTAAGGTAGGTTTGTAACCGAGACGTCAGTTAGTTATATCGAAAGTAGATTGGTGTACCCATTACGTTCAGCACTAAGATTGATTGATGTCGTTGTATGCGATTCGCTCTTTATGAAATGACAATTATTTTAATGCATTGGGATACGTATGCCACGTATCGAGGTGGTAGGTATACAATCAGTAAAGAAACGAGTGTTGAACTAATAGGGAACGAACACGATTCAACGAACCGATATTTTCGTCACAATTTTAAGTAGATGGAAAAATTGTATAATCTAACCTAAAAATAAAAAGTTAATAAGAATGAAATCATTCTTCGTGACATTTTTGCCAAAACTTCCATATATTATTATCACAATTATACAATATAAATACACATCTAAGCTTTCCATCAAATTTTGATATCAATCACTTAACCTTAATCTCTCAATAGTTAAATTATCTCACTTGGCACAATAGTAACGCAAATCGTACATTTGAATACGGAATAAACTCATCGAACCGATGTGACCGAGCGCAACATTCGGTATAGCCTTAACTATAAATATTCCAATTACATTTCATGGAAAACATTACAAAGCTAACAAAGACAAAAATACAAAAGAAAACGATCAACAAATGTCACTTACAAATTAAAACTTTCCAATTATCTCCTTACCCTCCAACAATCACTAGTATATCAAAAATATGTATATATCCTTGTAGGTAGTGTGTCGCCGGTCCGTGTTCCTCGCGAGGGTCGCGATGAGCAAACTCCTCGTCTCTCCTCTCTTTGGATTGTACGTCTAGTTACTGAGACCGCGCGCGCGCCGCGGCAGCGTCGCGCCGGGTGCCTCGCTCGCGTGCGCATACGAGCACTTACACATCTTACAGCTCTCTGCTGTACCTCTACGTCTCGTATGCTCGCTCACTGCTCCGTCATTATTATATGCAGAAATGTTATGTATCGTTTTAAAGAAAAATCTTACAATTAATTCTCATCTTGCAATGCAATCAAAAAGCATCAGTTTGACCAAAGAGCCTCCTCGTTACAGCAAATCATGTTCATTAACGTTCCTAGTCGGTTTGTATCCCGCACACCCTTCGATAATATCTATTTAACAGTAGCTATATTGTAATCACTTCAATAGATTCATTTATTATATTATAATAACAAAACAAAATATGTACTTCTTTATATCTTATAAAACGGTACGGAACTACGGTATCAACATGTGTATATGTATATAGAACATAAATCAACTATTGCAATCTCTGTACAAGTAGTCAACTGTGTGAAAACAATACTAATAACAATGCCTATAGTTAGTGTATATGAATATATCATATATAAATCATTTAATAATCATTGTCAACATAGATAATCAATAATTAATAAATTCCTCGAGTTAAAATATGGATTCGACAATATTAGAATAATTATTTTATAAATATTGTTAAGGTATTATATGAAATTGACTACGTTGTATATTGTGACACAAGTGCGTGTGTTTGGTGTGTGCTAGGGGTGAGTGTGGGATGAGGGGGAGGGGGTGTTGGGGTGTGTTTGTTGGTGAGGCAGCGATAACCGTTTACTGTTGCGCGGGCGGCGGCGGCTGCGCGGCGCGGCGCCGCCCCGGAGCGCTCGCCTGCGCAACCATCGCCCGGATACGCCTTTGCGCGGACTGCACAACAAAAGACATACCAATACGTTAGATATGCTACTAAAACTTTATATACCTAGTACATCACTTCGCTGATCGCAAACTATGCTAAACAACAGCTAATTTGCTCACAAAATCGATTTAGAGCAGGTAATTTCGCGACTTAATATAAAACAATCGATAGCCTAGTAACTAATCCCTCGTCGATAGAAAGTAATGGTAAGAAACGGTAGTTCGTTACTCAATTAAACTAAGTTAGTTAGACGACCGCCTCGTATAAATAAACTCTTCGATCGAAGAACCTTCGTAGCCTTTTCGTAGCAATTGTAATCGATCGATGCAATTCATGTCCCCCTAATGCAACTATATTCCGTATAGCGCATTGAAAGATTTACGTGAACGCAATAATTTGCGATACTGATAAATTTGCCTTCACAAGAGAATTATTAGCATAAATTCTATGAACATCACACAGCGCCATCTGGTAAGCTACTAAGCTTGTGTTACGGTGACTAGACAACGGATGTAATACCTACTTCTATTTATTTTTCTTATGTAAATACATACATATTATAGATAGACACACCCAGACCAGAACCAAATATTTATTTTTAAGCATAAATACTTGCTCACAGCGGGAATTCGAACCCGCGACCTTCTGCATTGCAGTCGTGCATTCGCCCGACTCGACACAAAGGTTGAATTAAAATATAGGTACTTTAAATCTATTTGAATTGTATTTTATTCGCAATGAAATGTTATGCATTCGCTTTGCCTCCACCCTTATTCCACAAATATTCTTACTTCATACAACATTCATCAGGATAGCCTACAATAATCTTACATGTAGTTACAATCTTAGTCAATAAAAAAAAAAACATTTTACAAAGAATTGTATTAGATCAACTATAAATAACATTCGCATTAGGAATAGTACCTACACTAATACTGAAGTTTCAACTCACCTATTATTTTGTATCATAAAACGCAAAAAACAAGTCAAGGCACGTTTGCTTTCGCCTCACAGGATTTTCACATCCATAAGAGAGCCGTCTCTCAAGCCGCGTCGGGTGTAAGCTACAAAATGTAAACATCTTGTTATGTCACAATCAGTCAGTCTCGAGTTATATCCATTTCGCATAGGCCAAATCAATGTAATTAACTAAACTAAATTAAATGTACACTTATCTCAAACAATTTAAACCTCTACGTATATTATCTTCGTGAGCCTTAGGGTTAGTTAGTAGGATTTGTATTGTAACTACATGTAAGTTCTATATTTAGGTAAACTGTTACATCCACTCGTTCATCAGGATCATACAATAATGTAAACATTAAATCGCGAGAGCACAAATACACAGAGACAAACAAAACAAGTAATTTCACAGACGCGACGGAAGTTGCAATCTTCATCACCATCCGTCTCGAAGACCCTTGTAATACCAACGTATCTACTATACTTAATAAATAAATAATAAGTAACTACTTAAAAATATTTGTCATTATTCAATCAAGTCAATAAAAAAATAAATCAGTATCCGGCGGAGACGACGCAAAACTAAACGGGGCGATTCGATTATTCCATGCAATTATTTTTTTTATTAATTTGTTGATTCTGAGCTAACGGAACTTATGCAGACGAAACAGAGGGGCGGGTAGTAATAAACACCAGATACATCGTTATTTTTAATTCTTCTAGGACACATCTTGAAAAAAATATCAACAATGTATTTTTTTACCTTAAAAATAAAGCTATATACATGTGTGTAATGTGAACACAGGTTGTGAAGCGAGCGAATGAGGATGTGCAAGTAACGGGGTACGGGTGAAAGCTACATACCTGTACGCTGTAGAATGGTCCGACGATATGCACCGTGGTGTCGTGATCCTGGGCCTGGCCCGGAGCCTGCGGCGGCTGCTCAGGCAGTTTGATCAGCGACCCGGTGACACGCTGCAACTCGCGCACATTCTGTCCGCCTTTGCCGATGATGCGACCAACTTGAGAAGAAGCCACAACTATCTCCACAGTTAGCCGTACGTCGTCAGAGCCAGACATGAAACCCTCCTCCCTCATCTTCTCGAAGATCAAATATTGTGCCTGTAGGTACAAAGAACAACTCTCCTCAATACAGCTCATTTAAGTCTTTTCACTGTCAGATTGTATCATTTTAACAAGATAACACACCTTCCATTGCGCTTCTGGACTGCCAACAATAGTGACTTTACGTTCCTGTTGCGCATTGTTTTGATTTTCACCCTGTTTGTCCTGCTCCAATGGAGCTATCTTCACTGAAGCTTTGCTGAAACCGATGATGTGTCGAATGTGAGAGCCCTTTGTTCCGATGATGGCACCCACTGCGTTGTTCGGGATGTACAAGTATGTGGTCTCCTGTAAATATTATACAGATGTTGTTATAATAGTCGACAATAGGCGACAAGGTCAGCCAGAATGACAAAATTCCTGAAGGAGGGGATTATCCGACCCAGCAACTCTTGACAGAATGTCTTAGCGCCGCGAGATAAGGAGAACCACCCTCTTCTAGCTGCCCTGTATCTTATGCCATTTTAGGTTGACTTCACATTTGGTCGCAAGCAGCTGTATGTGTCTTTGTCACTCCTGCGTAGTGGCGAATACACATGCAGATCTGCTGGCTAAGTCGGAGTGTAAGCAGACCTGAGCTAGAGCTACCTGCGAGTCACCAGCACCCTGCTGCGCGCCGCCCTGGCCGGCCAGCGGCGCGTATATGGGCGGCGGGAAGGAGGGTGGAGCGCCGCAGAAACCGCGTCCAGTCGACATCATCGCCATCGGGTGCAAACCGGGGAACATTATGCTTTGAGGCGCCAGCATCTGGAAAAAAAGAACTCATTCTAAACATAGGAGGAACTAATCGAGTAGATACTTCAGATAACCAACTAGTATGCTGACGTGACAGTGATCGGTCGTGGCAATAATATTAAAACCAACCTGCAAATCATTTTCATAGCTCTGGCGCAATTTAGCTGAAATTTGTGACTCCGCTTTGGCCATTTTTTCGATGGTTCCTTTAACGGTAATGATGCGCTCCGAATTAAAGCTATTCATCATGTCGTTGATGGATGAGACGGTTATCTTAGTGTCGGTCTCTTGCATAATTCTCTTGATAGTGTTGCCGCCCTTACCGATAATACGGCCAATTAAATTGTTGTGTGCCAATATTTTGAGGCAAATTTCACTAAAAAAAGAGTGAAACAAGTTAGATTGCATAAGATATTTAGATAAAAATAGGTAAAAGAGTCAAAAGAGGCTAAGCGATATTTACTCTTTGTTGGTGTTAGTGGCTTCTTGTTGCATCACTTCCAATATCCTCTTGCAAGCATTGGTGCAGTTTTCTGGGTTGCCGTATATGGTGATAGCCTTTTCCAAGGAACCCATATTGTCCTTGCGGTGGACATCGACGCGGGCACGGCTTTGCTGAGTGATGAGACGGATGGTGCTGCCCTGGCGACCGATTATGGCGCCGACCATATCGCTCTGCACCAGGAGCCGCAATGGGAAGTCGGTGGGGCGAGAGCCTCCAGCCGCGCCGCCGCCGCCGCGACCGCCGCCGGGTCTCCCACGACGTCCACCGCGGCTGTTCTGCTCTGCGGCTTCCACCTTCATCCTGCTTCCCTCCAAGTCGAAACCATTCAGACCGTTTATTGCCCTGTAACAATACGAATCCACTTACTAATGTAGGTACACTAAAACTAGTGTGATTGTGTGCTTATAGTGCACCACCGCACCATTATCGATTGTACCACTTTGAAATTCATTCTAATCCTTTGTCTTGACATTTATTGTTCACCTGCCCTACTTATTGTAAAAGAACCCTTTGATTTATTCCGAAACGGCTTTTATAACTAACTTGAGCTATTGTGGAGAAACAAAGTAAGGTATTACAACAACTATTATAAAACTCTTACAATCTACTTCAAGAGAGAATTATAATAGTGCAGAGCAATCGATTTAAAAAGCATAAGATCAAACTAGGTGTACTTATTTGCTTGATCAGCGCAATTGTGCCACTAGTCATAAGGAAAAGTAGACTTCTGTAGGTAGAAAATCTCGAAATAAAATCTGGTCACAGTGCATAGGTTACCAGCTCATTTACAATACAACAACTACATAATCTTGATAAGGGAATGTAAGTATCACAAAGATAACACGGGTAACACAACACACACAAAAGCCTCGTTGTAATTTATATGAAAAGATGACATGGCACGCGGGGTCAACTCTATAGACATGTCTTAGACTTCGTAGTCGTAGTGTAAAAAACACGAATAAATGTTCCAAGGACGATGTAATTAGGTCCAAAGTTTGCAATAAATAGTTCATTTACGGTTGTTAGAAACAGTAATGTTGCAGAGAAGTAAATGAATGATTGTGTAAAGATAATAAATATTGATAAAGATACTGTCCTTCTTATGAAGTACGTTTGGCTATGGTTGTCTTCGGATTATTGTTAAGCGTGCTCGCTTACCTAACATAAAAAGTAGCTTTTGAGGTAACATACCAAACGCACTTCGTGAGATGGATAAGTTTAGTGATAAATTGTTAAGATTCAGATATAGAGAGCGTAAGGATAAAGCCGAGCGAAAGACACAACACACGAATACAGTACAAAGTGAAGTACATACATGCAAAGAAGAAAAATCGAGGGAAAGGAAGCCAGTCCAAGCGTGTCGGTTGCAGATTGCTGCGGAGGATACTCACTGCTGCGCTTGCTCCGGGTTCTCGAACGTGATGAACACCGCCTGGGTGTTAGCATCACGCGAGTTGGCTTTGTCGCAATGTTGAACGTTGCCATACTGCAACAGCAACGGCTCGATGTTGTCGAACCGGATATGAAGGGGGAGCCCACTGATCAGGATCTTTGATGATCGGCTGCGACAAGCGACCATAAACATCAACACATTTGTTCCAATATACGGTCCAATACACTCACAACATCAAATAAATACCCTTAGTAACTATTAAAAAATCTATCTAACCATCTTCATTCACTCGAATCAGTCATACACATCACATAAGTTGGTTCTCAAGTTAAGTCGCGCAGCATTTAGTTATAGGGTTTCTAGGGCAAGGTTTGATGCCTTGGAAGCTTTGACGGATCCAAACACTAAGAATCCGGTGGTTTTAGAAATCAGGGGAGATCAGTTTTGGGAGAAGCCATGGGGTTCTTCTGGGTAAAAGTTCATGTCGGTGTCGCAAGGGAACGAGCGTGCGGATAAGTTAGCAAAATCTGCAGCACTTGGGGCTGGAGCGATACCATCGGACTATTCATAATTTCAGGAGGACTTTAAGGCAGGACTCTGTCGGTAGGAGGTAGAGACGTTTAACTGGGGCTACTACTGGAGCGGTAACTAAAATATTTTTCCCTGTAGTGGTAGATGCATTCAAGGTACTGAACAAAATTATTATATTTGGCCTTGAGAACTCGGAATTTAGTGGTCATTGTGGTATAGAAGTCTACCTTTATAAGTAAGTGTAGTAAAATTGTAGTTCTTGTAATGTAATAAATAGGTAACAATCTACCTAGCAGTAATATTAGTTAAAATTTATATTAGTTTGTAGTTTTTAGCTATTTTGGTAATTGACTGAAACGCTACTCCTATGAAAGTACCGATATTATACAGTCAAAAAAAAAAAAAAAAACCGGGCAAGTGCGACACTCGCGCATGAAGGGTACCACTATGACATTTGGGTACGGAACCCTAAAATGATTTACATCCAATTTTTAAATTTGATAGGAAAATGTGAAATATTTAGCTTCGATCCTTACTCCCTTCATACGACCACACCACTCAAAAAAAAAAGAACAAAAAAAAACTTTGGCAAAAAGAAAATCTGAAACTTTTATGAAACTCTTTGGTGAAGGCAGACTGGTATATTTGACAGACAGGGCGGCCATTTTGAATTCAACGACCTACTCGATTGCCTTGTAGTTTTTGAAACACGTTTGTTGTATGGGAGCCATTCTTAAATATTTGTTTTATTTTGTTTTTAGTATTTGTTGTTGTAGCGTATTTGACAGACAGGGCGGCCATTTTGAATTCAACGACCTACTCGATTGCCTTGTAGTTTTTGAAACACGTTTGTTGTATGGGAGCCATTCTTAAATATTTGTTTTATTTTGTTTTTAGTATTTGTTGTTGTAGCGGCAACCGAAATACATCTTCTGTGAAAATTTCAACCGTCTAGCTATTACGGTTCATGAGATACAGCCTGGTGACAGACGGACGGACGGACGGACGGACGGACGGACTGACAGACAGACAGACAGACAGACAGACAGACAGACAGACAGACAGACAGACAGACAGACAGACAGACAGACAGACAGACAGCGAAGTCTCAGTAATAGGGTCCCGTTTTTACCCTTTGGGTACGGAACCCTAAATAGGGCAAGGTTTGTTTGTAGAATAAATTAAAAGAGACATCGCACGCACGACTAATTCCATTTTCCCATTTGCCTAGTGCCTTACTACTGCATCAATGACCTACTTTCTAGTAGGTGTGTAATTGTTAGGTACTTAAGTTCTACCTACCTAAAAGTAGTACTTTAAAAAACGTAACTACACGATCCTCATAAGTTCCTGGTTTCCACGCACCAGTACGTAAGCTAAGTAAATACCTAGCTAGTGGTAGATGTTGGTTCCTTCTTCACTAGGTAGTATTTAGGTAAATCATGGTAGATGATAAGAAAAATAGTGCTAATGTATTATCGATAATGCTGGGCAAATCATGGTACCTATGGCATGGGTGGTATTAGTACCTATGGCATGGTACTCTTATTCAGTGTTATGGGTAGTGAATTTAAGTATAGTTCCATACCGTACCTAGCTAGCATGATAAAAACTGAGAGCGAGGGAACAACGTCAATATAAATGGATAAGAAAGTAGGTAACTTAACATAGGTAGATACATACATCTTCTATATCTTCTTCTTCTTTATCTTATATCTCTATTATATAAAAATCAATCCCTATTTCCCTTGGTCACGGCATCACACTTAAACTTTTAGACATATCTCGATAATTCTTTTTTGTTGTGTTTGCTATTGTCAGGAGAAGGTTCTTATGAAAGAAAAAATGCTAAACCGATTTTGATGAATTTTATTTTTTTATACTAAACGACAGGACAACGTCTGTCGGGTCAGCTAGTCTTCTTCTTTATATATACAAATGAAACTTTTCCGTTGTCACGACATCACGCGTGAACGGCTGGACCGATTTCGATAATTCTTTTTTTGTTGTGTTTGCTATTGTCAGGAGAAGGTTCTTATGAAAGAAAAAATGCTAAACCGATTTTGATGAATTTTATTTTTTTTATACTAAACGACAGGACAACGTCTGTCGGGTCAGCTAGTTGGTTATATAAAAATGCGTCAAATGAGTGTCGATGTGGTGTCAAGTGGTGTGGTAGTGTACGTTATACGTATGTTTTTTATGTTTTTATTTTTATCTATCTATAGGATGTAAGTACTATAGGGTACAATGTACCGGCACGCGCCGAACATCGCCGGTTACAAACAAAATGGCGGAGCGCGCACCGGTCGGCAGCCGCACAGATGACATCATCGGCGGCGGCGGCGCGGGCGGACGAAGGAGCGAACGCGGGCGACGCACGATGCGCCAGACACCGCGCGACGCGGTGCGTGCCCCCCCCCTCCACTTCTGCCATTCACAAAATTACCTACCGAGTGACCGCCGCGGCCGCCGCGCCGCCAAGCAGAGTCATGCTCTTAGACGAGACGCAGCGAATGCACCACGCTCCCACGGAAATTGACCCGAACTCCAAATACGTATGTCTCTCTCGTCAAATTATCTGGTGCGGTGCCGAATAATGATGAGTATGCAACAGGAAGTAGGCCATACGGTGGGTCCCCCCACACCCGGGACGGTCGCGGAAGCGGGCAACCAGGGGTTCGTCCGTGTCCCCTCCCGACCACCTAGCCTAGTCTACAAGTGGGCGTTCAATACCGCACCTACTCTACTCGGAACTCGCACGTAGCTCTCGTAAACAGGGTGTAGCTAATTGTGAGTATGTTGCACTCAGTGCTATCGGGAATTTATCTAGATATTCTATTACAAACGCTTTATTTCTCAGGAAAACGGGTGGACAGAAATAGGAAATACCGAGTTGAAATTTAGGGTTAGATATATTATAATGTAACAATTAAGGCAAATGTTGATAGCGCTGTTACACATTGCAAATACACTAGGACGCAGATCAACCTAGAAAATGTTGTCAATACACGAAATTAACTTCAATTAATTGCATTGAAATGTGGTTGAAAGTGAAATGCAGACAGACATTTTGAGCGTATAGAATGAATTTGTAGCACTATTTTCGAGGAAGGTCGTGAGTATCTAATACTTTCCCCCAATATGCAACAGGTAAATAGACTCTCGAGTAAGCAGTCAACGGAAAACGGAGGTCGCATGCCGTTAGTAATCGTAACAGGACTTATGCAGGTGCATGCAACCGCGAGCAGCAGCCTGTATTGAATAAAACACTCGCTATTCTTTTGGAGTCTCATTCAATTTGAGTGAGAGCGATACCGAGTTCTTTTGAAATAATTATATAGGTAGGTAATGTAATGTAGTAGGCAAAAGAATCGTAACAAAACAAAATGAAAGAGTAAATAATTTATTGAGGACATTGAAGACACCTTGATGTTCGTCGTGGGTGCATTCAACTCATCAAACATCTGCTAGGCATTCGCAACAAACATCTGCGTCTTACGGCTTCCACTTTGGAAACTTACCTACTCACAATCATACTTAACTACCTATAGATACATAATATTAGTATAATAATGATTAAGATTACAATGTATTGATTTAACCCTTGGTAATTGGTTGGCTTATTCGATCTCAGTTTTCCCATGAGATCAGAGCTCATGCCGATGAAACCGCGAAACCTATCTAGGTAGCTAGGGAAAATATTTTAACCTGGGCATTTTCATCCTATCCCATTATTAATGAGAGGACATAAGACTACAATCGGAAATGACTACAAGGGTTAGTTTGTAGTGTCGGACCGAAAACATACATTTTAATACTTTACCGCATAGTTTGCATCCCCCCCTCCCCCATTCATCCAGTATGTTAAGAATCGAGTGTCCGACCATGAAGGGGTAAGCGGTAAGGGGTAAGTTCTAGGTAAGCGAACAAGTTTTGTTTTATAACTTTTGTAAATTAGAACTTTCTTTAGAAAGTTAATCGGTTAAATTTGCTTGAAAATCAGCTGTTTGTCGATGTCAAGACCACCAATTATTGAAATAGTGCATTGGCCAGACTAAATAAAAATTTCCTTAAGGAAAGGTTACCTATTTATAACGTCCAACTCCAAATAACAGCTTATTTTCAAGCAAAAAAAATACGTCAACACTTTCGTTAAAAAGTTCGTAAGTATTTCCAAAAGTTGTAAAACAAAAGTTGGTTAAGGTCGGACACCCATTTCGTAACATACGGTTATGTATAACATCTAACTTCAAATAACAGCTGATTTTCAAGCAAAAATAACGTCATAACTTTCTTTAAAAAATTCGTAAGTAGATATTTCCGAAAGTTGCATAACAAAAGTTGTTCAACCCCCTTTAAGGTCGAACCCATTCCGTAACATACTGTTATATATTAGTTGGTTATTTATAACATCTCACTCCAAATTACAGCTGACTTTCAAGCAAAAATAACGTCAAAACTTTTCTTTTCAAAAAAGTTCGTACATATTTCAAAAAGTTGTAGAATGTTTTTCAACCCCTTCAAGGCCGCAGACCCATTTCGTAACATACTGTTATAAATAGTTGGACAATTACGTCATTTTTATGTAGATTTAGTCCTGTCATTACACCCACAATAAAAACTCACTTCCGATTATAGTCTTTTGTACAGTGAGAGGATGAAAAAAAATTGAAAGGCGTTTAAAATGGACCGGTTAAATTGTTATCCCAAGCATGTTATGTTATGTGCTCGATTTCTCGAGAGATACTGGCGAACGTGTAAAATTCTGTATTTACTGTAAGTATACCTTCTTACTTCTTGTTAAAGACTGTTGTTTAAAACGGCATGGTGCTGCTAGCAAATAACTAAATATGACGAACACACGATAATAACGCATGAAAGTTGATCGAAACAAAGGAGTGGGCGGACTAACATATTTAGGTCACACACACACCAACATCACAACGCAACTACAATTCGCTTCCTTCTTGAATTGATTTAGATACTAGATTACCTACCTACTACCCGCATGGCAATTGAATAAATCAATGAACAAAGACCAATTTTTGAAACCGTCCAATTGAAAAATTAAAAGTTAAAATAAATCCTAAATCCATTAGATATTTATTATTATTTAATATTTCAGAAACAACAATTATTTAATAAACCACCCAGAATAAAACATGGCACGTTTCCTCTAAACGTCACAGCCGCAACAATGCCTCAACGTTGTTAGATTTACTCCGGTTCAACATATTTTAGGAAAATTGGCAGTTTCGCTAAACATTTTGAAGTGTTAGTAGTGTAACCAAATAACCAACAAATTATGAACTGTTTTCGAGCTAAACCTAATCATGTTGAAACATTGTTAAGACATTTTAGTTAAAGAATACGTGCCCTAGAGGCCTTTGCCCACCAAATGAAATAAATTATGGTAAGAAAATTAACGTAAGCATTATTTTTTTTGTTTTGTTCCTTTGGCCTTTTGCAATTTTTACAACCAAACCTATGATGCCCAAGTGCCCACGTCGCGTTGGTTTGCCCTGTGAGGTCTCAGATAAACTATCAATATAGATATAGGTAGGTAGCTATTGATGCAATAAAATAACGAGAACCATAAGCAAAGCGGTACCTTCTTTGTTTGACCTACTCGTTAAGAGGATAGTCTCCATTCTCTTTCTCCATACAAACGTAGTTTAAATTTTCCTCCCTGGACATTAGAGCAAATATGTTTATGCCATAAAACTTATATTTGTCATGACTGTGCATCTACCTTTTTTTTTTTTCATAATTTTTTATAATTATTTTAATTAGAAAATAAATAAAAAAAAAGGTAGATGCATTGTCATGACAGATACAGGTTTTATGGCATAAACATATTTGCTCTAATGTATTTAGGGGGCGTCCATAAAATACGTGAGGTGTTTTTTGAAATTTTCTATATGGTGAGATGTCGTGAGATTTTATTCAACCCCCTCCCCCATCCTCCAATCTCACGTGAGATTTATCAAAATGTTTGTAGAGTGTGTTCAGTTACTAGAGCAGTAAAATACAGCTCCGGTAGCAGAATTTTTTTTTAGTGGTACAATCTGGATTAAATGGACAAAAAAAAATAGTTTATATTTTTTTTGTTTCAATCAGAAAAAAAATTGCGTGATATTTGACGAGACCCTCCCCCTCACCAACGTAAGATTAGAGAAGAGAATGGAGACTATCCTCATAAGTTGATTTATTGTGTTGGTGTGGTGGCCGTTTCTAGAAATTGAATAAATGTAAAAATGATAAGCCCTTAGCACGTGTGTCCCACATTTCGTTGTATAATACCTACCTAATCTGTTCGTTCCTAGGATACAAAGCCATTGTATTATCATCAGGTTATAATGTAAAATACCGTGAATTATGCCATGTATTTCGCACAAAATAACGTGACTCCCTAAGTAGTTACCTAATTTATTTCAGTAGAATTATTAGGTAGGCAGTCTAGACAGGCACCTAATGTCTATTGTGGAAAATTTTGCTCGATTCTTGTACTTTCCTCATTATTTTCCTATATAACTATCCTATTATACTATATTTCAGCTCTGCGTAAGTACGCAGAGCTGAAATATAGTATGCTTCTGCTTTCAAAACAATTAAGTAATTCTTTTGAAAGCAGAAGCTTTTATGCCAGGATTTTAGCGTAACTTTATGACGCAAAAGTACTAAAATTCTGGCATTTATTGTAAAAAAATGTTTCTTTTATAAATTCCAGACAAATCTTCATTTACAAAGGAGTATTTTCTATTATGAATAAATAAGTGGAGGAAAAAATGAAAAGCCACAATCAAAGCGGTTCATTATTTAGAGATTAAATGTCTATATTAGAAAAATATATCTATATATTTTTTATTTAAGAAACTATAAGGGTTCCCTTTTTCGTCATTTGGCTATGGAACACTAAAAAAAAACGGGGCAAGTGCGACACTCGCGCATAAAGGGTTCCGTACCACTATCACAATTGGATATGGAACCCTAAAATGGTTTACAACAACCAATTTTTAAATTTTATAGGAAAATATGAAATATTTATCTTCGATTCTTACTCCCATCAAACGACAGAATCACTGAAAAAAAAAAACCTTGGCACAAAGAAAATCTGAAACATATAATAAACTCTTTGGTAAGTAAGGCAGACTAGTATATTTGACAGATAGGGCAGCCATTTTGAATTCCATGACCAACTCGATTTGTCCTCCTGTCCTTCTTCCTGTCCTGACTCGACTCCTTGTTATTTTTGAAACACGTTTGTTGTATGGGAGCCCCTTTTAAATAATTGTTTTATTTCGTTTTTAGTATTTGTTGTTGTAGCGGCAACCGAAATACATCTTCTGTGAAAATTTCAACCTTCTAGCTATTACGGTTCATGAGATACAGCCTGGTGACAGACGGACGGACGGACGGACGGACGGACGGACGGACGGACGGACAGACAGACAGACAGACAGACAGACAGCGAAGTCTCAGTAATAGGGTCCCGTTTTTACCTTTAGGTACGGAACCCTAAAAAGACGTTGAATGTGTCAAAAAAGCCAACAAGTTTTTGCGGGGGAAAAAAATAGGTGGAGTGCAAAAAATGGGTTTTCTTGGAAATATTCTACAAAACCACCGTTAAATTTTTGTACGTATGGTATAGTTTTATAAAAACACTAAGATAAGTACCTAACTAACCTACCTACCCATAAATTATATTTTTTTGGGTCTTCCTTTATTTTTTAGCAACAAATACTATATGAAGGTAGGTACATAAATATGAATAATATTATGATAATTTTTTGACCAAAAAAGAAATACTATATTTTATCAACGGTAAATTCAACACTAGGCAAAGCCTGTATCGTAGAATCCAGAAATTCTCTACTCTAAAAAATATCAGTTTACAGTTTATGGTACATATTCTATTTGACATTTTGACTTATAGGTAGATTCTTATATTTTTGGCAAAAAAAAGTGTTGTAAACCCTAATTTTCACTGACTGTGGCCTAATAGTCCGGTCAAATTAGACCAAAAAATAAGAGTAAAGTTACCTAAATTCCCCCCAAGCTGAAAATCGGTAAGATTGTTTAAAATATCATTAAAAACAAAATTTGAAAGTTCCCAATTTGAAACTTACAACTTTTTGAATCGTTATATCTCAAAAACGGTGGCTCGTAGAAAAAAAGTATTAATACATTTTTGTAGATAATTTTATGATCTGCAACTTTTGTCTGAGGTATTTTTATGATAAAACTAACAGTTTTGCTGAAAATCGCGAAAAACTCTTTGACCTTTAATATTTTTTTTCCTTACAGGGGAAAGATGGGGAACTTTCAAATTTTATTTCTAATGCTATTTTAAACAATCTCACCGATTTTCAGCTTGGTGGGAATTTAGGTAACTTTAAATGTCTAATTTGACCGGACTATAACTTACTGCCTTAACTTAGTAGGTACTTAAGTAAGTCATATTAGTTTGATGTTCGTTTTTAACCGACTTCCAAAAAATGAGGAGGTTCTCAATTTGTCGGGTTTTTTTTGTTATATTGGAATGCGATGCGTGCGACTGAGATGTGTGTGATAATAGGATAGAACAATAGAAAGAAGTAATAGTAGTTAAGGTAGATAGGTAGGTAGGTTCCTACCTACTCAAAATATCTAACAAATATGTATACCAGTAAGGAACAGCTAAACTTTGGACAAAAACATCAGAAATCTTCTGGTAGACATTTTGCTAGATAGCTCTGCAGTCATTGACCTTAAAGGTAGGTCAAGGTCTCGTACTTCCTCTCCCTAGCTCATCAGCCTAATCTGAGTTTCGCGTACTATAGGTATACTTTAGTATACTTCTACTGTAATCAATAGGTAGGTGTAGGTACTGATTTATTAATTTTTATTACACCTATTGATGCTCGGTTCCGTTAGTTTTTAACAGTCGTTATACACTTTCTTATAGTAGAAAATTTCTTATTAAATTATAGTTTGTAGTTAAGTGGGTTAGATGATTTTTTAAAGAAACCAGTTTTCAATATCAAACTCTTACTTTAAACTATTTCATAAGTAAGTAGTCAGTCGTTAAAATCTCTTAGGGAGCGACACCGACCATTAGTCATAAAATGTATTTGTTTGAAAGTTCAGTAGAATAAGAAAATCGGTGAAATACTGCTCAAGACTCGCCCCGTAACGGTGAATGTTACGAAAATAGAACGTCGATCAATAGGCAGGTCTACATATTTTAGACGAAGGTGTTTACGGGTACTTAGCTACATACTCAGGCCTCTCTTCACTACATACTTAACAGTTTTTCCATAGATAAACAACCCCAGAACAGATTTTTTTCTTGCATGAATAGGTATCTATAAAAGTTATTTGAAACAGCAGCTTATAAAAGAACACGTCTTATTAAAGTCGAGGATATTTACTCGGTCCTAAGTATATTTATGTTAGGAACAAAATATGTCTAGAATATTTCTCGACAGAAATTTCCCTCTGTTTTACAAAAAAAAGGTAACTTATAAAACATTGTATTATGAGCTGAACTCAGTTTAATACGTGTAGGTAGGACGTAGGTAGTCTAGGTAGGTAATTCAAAATTAAGGGTTTTATTTATTTTTTAATTAGTAGGTAATTGTTTGATTTTAAGTTATACAATATTACATCCTTCTTTTACACATCTTAAATTCGATAAACCTGTAGTTATACGCTAAATATTGTGTAAAAAACAACATTTAATTTTCAGAAAACAATTATCGTGCTGAAAGATATGTAAGTAAGGATTAAGTAAGATAGGTATGATTTAAAAAAAAATATTCGCACTTGGTCAGATAAGCAAAATGACTGTTTTTGTTTTTACATTTCTGCTTTCACATAGTAGGTATGAGTTCGAGGCATGTTCTTAATCAAGAAGGCGGTAAGTAAGTAAATAATAATCAAATCACATTTGATATCGACCGTGTTCGTTTACCATAGTAAGATTTAAATAGGATTCAGAAAAAAATGACTCGATTTTAGTTGAATTATTGTGCCTTATGAGTGGTTACACGGCAGAGTAGGCGAATGTACGTGAAACAAAACTCGGATCGGGTGCGCGCGGGCATGGGCTGGACAAGCCTGGTTTCTGCGCTGCGGTCTGCGGTCGTGCGGGCAACTTTAGTACCATCATTGTGTTTGAGAATGGCCACACTACAGATCAGGCGAATGAACGTGCAACGGAAATCAGGGCGCGGGCGACGGCGACGCGGTCTCTGCCAGCGACTACGTCACAGCCAAGCCTGATCCGGAACAGGGCCCCGCGCACACCCGCGCCCGCTCACTGATTCATGCTATGGAACAACGCCGGTCGCCGCCCGGCCGCCATCTTACTTTACACACCACGTGTGTGCATTATATTAGCCACTTTTAACTTATTTATTCTATTCATAATTTCCTTTCCTTACCATTTTGTAAGTAACTACCAGTCTATTAACTTTTTTAAACGTTATTTATTCTATTTGATCGTATAGTGGCGGTCAACGACCTCGTTGATGTCATTCAATAGATATCATCATAACATAATATGTATGATACTAGTAGAGTTGTTATGAAATAGAAAATGGTGCATACCTGTTACGATATCGAGCCATTTTGTTTGCCATAAAGGTTATTTATGACAACGAGGAGCACACGTGATGGTAAGGCACTTCGTTATGCAGTTTCACCACAGAATAGTCAATAGGTAGCTCTGTTTCACTCTTGAACCGTTATTAGTTCGAACCAAAGTTCACTCGAGTACAAGAACGTTAGCGTGGGAAATACAGACATAGATGCAACCAGAATTGCAAAGATTTGTGGTGCAACCACGAATGTCGACGTATCACTGTTCAAGTAAAGTAAAACTGAGCGTACGGCGGACGCAGCCGAGTTACGATCGGATTGCAATGCAAAACGAACGCACCGCACACGAGTGCGACCGGGCCTCGCCTCCCGCGCCTCCCGCTACTAACAAACTGATAAAACTCAGCACCTTACGTACTGTACCGTCAACAAACAAACCATTCATCTCAATCTCTGAATAGGTACCTAAGTAAAAAGATAATTAACCATGCCCGAACTACAACTGTCCTAGCCCTAACAACTACCTAACTAGTTAGTTAGTAAGTTGGTCCCCCATCTGAGACAACGTATCTAAACCGACCGAGGGTAAATATGTACATACATATTTTGTGAGAAATACTGGGAAACTATAAGAAATTAAAGTAACAAATCTATACTTAACTAGCCAGTGCCTGCGGCTTCACTTGCTTGTCCTACAGGAAACAGGATTAGGACAGAATTAGGATAGGATTAGGATGGTATTATTAAGATTACCCCGCCCCCCTGTTAGTGTACTAATCACGTTAATCGGTTAAGACAATAAAAGGGTTTTATACAAAATTAAACTCCTCTCCCTTCACACCATAAAGAACACACGCTCAAATTGCTTGTCTCTAGGACTAGCGGTTTGGGCACTGCCTATAGCTCATTAAGTCAGTCACTCAATCAATTAATCAGTCGGAACATTGAATTGTATATGTACATTTATAGATATAGATTGTACAAAGAACAACATTTCATCCAACAATAATTGGAGCATTCTGCAATAACAATAGCTGACGTTTAATAAATGCACGCACCCCTCATGCGTCACATTTGCAAGAAAAATCGATGATTGTAACATCGCATTGCAAAAACATAAATATTTAACGGAAATCACGCTTTATCAACGGCAATCTGAATTTTTCAGGACTGCGGTCAAATGTTTTCAATATAATCATCGATTTCTCTATCATAAATCGATAGATGATACTATTTCAGGACTTTTCAGAAGATTTTTGTACAACTCCTTTGTTATAAAAAGTGCATTGTGCTATTATTTGCTGCTACCACAGAAACATAAGGTTAAAAAGACAAAGAGCATTCCGCCTTGCTTGGGTGGGTGATTGGTTGAAATAAATAAAACCAGAATAGATAATAGCTGTAGGATATTAATTAGGAAGGGGCATATTATTGTATTAATATTATTAATACCTGCAGAATAATGGTGTAATGGCTTAATTACAGTTTTTTTATAATCCATATAAAAAGGTTTATAATGATATGTTTATGCAACGACGAACAGATGCGAGTGGATTTCGCCGAAACAATCACAATATGAACAGTTGGTGTGCATAATGAGGCTATATAGCGGCACGTGCTATGCAATGCTGGTACTGTCGGCTGCCGTCGAGCCACCTGTCGGCAGGTGCAAGCCGCGCCACAACAACTGCACTCTGCACTGCACCACCAATTGTATATTTTATCTCCAACTGTTCTAACTACAACGTACAGAATTATTAATACGCAAGACGCAACCAAAGCATCGGTTTCCTTTTAGGACTTTTATGGGTTAATTTTTGCAAGTTAATAATTGTTAATTGTTGTTTGTTGGTTGTTGTTGTTTAATATTAATTTAAAATGTGTTCCGAAAAGGGAAAAGTTACCAGACCGAACATATTTCAAATTAGTTAACATAGGGTTTTATGAATATATAGAAGTTTCGGTCAGCATTTGGCATTTGGCAACCCCATATAAAATGGTAAGTAGATAATTATGGTATACCCTTGGTTCATTCAACAACTTTTTATGTGTTGTCACTTTGACGAATTTCAGTTACACTATTATCATGTGACATATACATATATAATTCATTTGATCTTTTATTAAGTTGCTCGTATTTCATTTGATCTTTTATTTATTTGATCTTTGATTCAATTGCTCGAATTTTATTAAAACTAATGTTTAGAGCTAAACTAATCATGATTTTGTCGAAAAAAATTTAAGTTCGGACTTCTTACGCCATAAAGTCGATTGTAAGTGGAATATATATATGGTTATATGCGTGGTAAACGAACAAAAAACATAAAACATTAAGGCAAAATACTAATGGCCCTTTGCCGACCGCTGCCGTGGCACGCTCGCTCGTCAAAGCGCTGGGTGTAATCATGTTCTAACATAAACCTAATCTACCCTAGTCGGGGTAATCCGTATAGTTTTTATCTAAGTTTTAGTAAAACGCGCGTTAAGATGACAAGAGTAGGTTGAAACATACACAGAATCGCATTTACTTAAAGCGATCGCAACAAAATATTTTTGTATAAGTATTTTTTTTATATTAAAAATGTTGCAAATATTTACATCGTTTTCTTTACTACACTACATGATACCAATATAATATTCGATAAAATACATGTTATACCATCTGAACATTACATTAAATAAACATTGTACTTTACGATAATTACCGCAAATGAATAGGAGACAAACTGAAAATTACATTAATCGATATTATGCAAAGTGATCAATATCTTAAACTTTGTTGTATTAAGTAACAAGACATCAAAGGTTGTTACATTAACCAAAGGTATTCCGATAATTATAAGCATTGTGCTGTTTGATAGTTAAGTGTTTCGATAACATTCAATCAACAAGTAACTGTGGCTATGTAATAGTAATAGTACAAGTAGGTAAGACATATACTTAGATATTAAAAAGTCCTAGTAGTAATACAACTAAAACTTATGTCGTACGTAACTACGTAAAGTAAGTAATCAAATATTGTAATATAGACAAGAAACTTAGAACTTTAGGATGCTCCAGTACCTAAACGTCTAAAAAGTTTAATCATTTCGTTATTAAGGTACAATATTGCAATAGTTTAAGCATGCTTAAGTAGCAAAACGACTAAAACTCAAACAATGCGTAATTTTAAATATTGTATCTTAGCTTTAGGATGCTCCAGTAGCAAAACGACTATAACTCAAATAATGTCGTACCTACCTATAATTTAACATATTGTAATAGACATTTACATAGATTTTTAAATATGAGGCTACTTAAATAATTGAGCAGCTTCTAAATTGAAATTAGTACACGAATTTAAGTTTAGGGGCGCTTACTTTTTTAGTACCTAAGCTTTAAAATTTTGAAATTAGCGTTTCGGTATTAGATTAGGCCATTAGAATGACTAACGGCCAAATACAGAAACGCCTCTTAAAATTAAATAATTGAGCACCTTCTAAATACAAAATTAGAGATTTTTTGGATTAAATAACTGCTTAATTGTTTAAGTAGCGCTTAAATTTTCTGTGTTGGGCCGTTTATCGTTTAACAAAACATTTTTCAGCAGTTGCCTACATAGGTAGATCGTTTTTTTTGCACTTTTTTAATGTAAAATTTAGCATTTTTCAACTATGCACAAACATTCTGCGTTGAAAGTGAGAAAACAAGTCACATCGACTAATTCGCCACAAGTTTTGACGGTGCCATTTGACGAGATACGATATAATATCCAAGGCAATTATTATCTAATTAAGAGGTAAGTAGATGTTAGATTTTTGTTGCAGACTATTATCTTATTTTTTTTATCAAATAACTTTGCTTTTTACTTTTTACCCGACAGCGAGAGGGTTATGTTTTTAGAAATGTTAAGTAAACACGGTACGGGCCCCATAACGGTTGACCTTGGTGGTTGGTTGGTAAATGGCCAACCAGTTATTGTTCTCAGTATGTACTGCGAGCATGGGTTCACTCGCGTTCTTAATCTACTCCTAAATTTATTAAGAAAATAAAATGTCTTTGTTCATAAAATATTGCTAAAATAACCAACAATATTACCTAGAAATCTTATTTCAATTCAAAGTCTACCTAAAAAATCAACAGGTAATGATTGGTTTATTGTTCTCTGGAATGTGCTAGGAATGTGGTTCTACCGGCACACCGTAACCAATCACGTCCATTTTAAGATTTCTAGGTAAATGAATAAAAATAATCCATCCACATATAGTGCAAAACTAATGATATACCTATTCGCAGACAAAGAATGTAAGTCATCTTTACATACCTTTGATCAAGTTCGTCGTCTGGTCCAAATATCTGATCGTGATCCTCTTGGGATAAACTTAATTCGCTAAATTGTTTTTCCACAGAGTTCGACGACATTTCACTTGCCATTAATACACATTCAAAATTAAACTGATAATTATCACAAAAGACGGTCTTGAAGTCCAAACAATATGCACTTTTGTTTAAACTCACTCAACCATCAGTAAAACCATCATTAGAATACTAAATAAACAAATGAATAAAATAGCAACAGAGTGACGCTAACGATGAGCTGAAAGAGCGGCGGTCCAGCTCATAGTGGTAACGCTGAGTTAGCTAGTTCAGTACGGTGTTTGTACAGAATACGCTGCGCGGTGCCACCGGGACGGGTGAGACGGGCGCGGCGCGGCGGGCGGAGCGGAGAGCGTGGCGCGAACATAGAGCTTCGGTCGGTAGTCGGCATGTTTACGAGAAGGGAAGGGATAGGGCAAGGTAGATAGGTTCCACGCCGCACCGCGTCTCGAATCAACACGCTACGAATATTACGATACATCATGCAAGGGTCTCAATAGCTGGGGCACGTGTGCCGGCCGGCATTATGTGAACAATTCAACCGTTTTAGACATCTTTGAATGAAATGATGTAAAAGAAACTGCCTAGTTATAAGCTGTAGGATTCTAGGTTCAACCGTTTCTGAGATAAACATCAGATGAATAGAATTTTGTCTCTCACCGCGAGATGTTTCAGAGTTAACAGACAGAAACCATTATTTCCATATCGTTTTCGAATAATTTTCTGACAATAGACCTATGCTATGACCTGCCATAGCGGTGAGACCACGGTTCAATCAAAGACGCATTTTTGTCATAACGTCACGTCGCCGTTGTCATCACTCATGGACACACTGGGCCTGCCATGCCGGTTTTTAGGTCAGTCAATTAAAACTACATAAGTGCAGTGAGGCATGGAGAAAAAACCCTGTAAATTCACCAGTGCGGTCCAAAAATTGTTGGGAATTAAAAGATTCCCAAATAAAATCGTGCTAATTTTCCCGTTTGTCTATATCTAATAAATAACTCGCTATGAATATATTTATTATATGTTCATAGTGAGTTATATATATTATAAGAGTTAAATATATTTACACACGTAAATAAAAATTATGAAAAATCCAGAAATAGAATACTTTTATATAGGTAGGTATATGGCTTCATCTACCTAACGTGAAAACATGATTGATTACTTATAAAAAAAAATCTGGATGTAAAAAAATATGAGAATCTGGTATTTTTGAGATGTTTTACTAAATAACTTTAGAACTCTTCAGTTTTTTATTTATTATATTATGATTTCTAACTACCTATTTGATTAACACATTTTTTTGAAAAAACTGTCTAGTTGTAAATAGTACTTGTAAATAGCTCATAACTTATACACAATAATAACTTGTAAAATAGCACATGTTATTTTATTTTGACTCTAAAATTTCGCATACCTAGTCGCATCGTAGGTACGTCCTTCTTTTACGTGTATATCAAAATGACGGGTGTACGTCAAAATATATTGATTCTATGCACATGAAAGCAATGTTCTAGCAATGTGAGGAATGTGCGTAAAGTTTGAAGCAATGTGCTTATAAAAAACCAGGGTTATCGCAAAAAGTTAATGAGCCGCCAGCCTGATATCAGAATGACGGGTGTATTTTTAATATCAGCAAATTACTTGATATCTAAGGATAAAAATATTGCCATAGCAATGTTCCGGCAATGTGCTCGAACATACCAAAAGTACTATCGGAAGCGATGGAAGCTTTAAAAGAAATTTCGATAATAAAGTTTTAAATATCAACGCCTGCTAATTTCATAAAGGCAATCCGTCGAATAGTGTAAAGGAACAATTTAAACTAAGGGGTTCATGTCATCATTTATTTATGTTATACTCGTTATACTAACAATTATCGACTACCCACATTTCAAAAGAGAAAATTAATATTCACTTCCGAAGTGTGTATACATATATGCAATTTTATGATGGTTCTATGAAACATCATTATATATTACGATATCTTATATTGCATACGAGTAATACTGTGTATACAGTATTTAATAATAAAAGGAAAATGAAATTGTTATCTCATAAATGTAATGTAAGTAACACCTGTAACTTCAGAAGTTTTTAACACTATTCCGTCGGATTGCCTTTATGAAATTAGCAGGCGCTGATATTTAAAACTTTATTATCGAAATTTCTTTTAAAGCTTCCATCGCTTCCGATAGTACTTTTGGTATGTTCGAGCACATTGCCGGAACATTGCTATGGCAATATTTTCATCCTTAGATATCAAGTAATTTGCTGATATTAAAAATACACCCGTCATTCTGATATCAGGCTGGCGGCTCATTAACTTTTTGCGATAACCCTTGTTTTTTATAAGCACATTGCTTCAAACTTTACGCACATTCCTCACATTGCTAGAACATTGCTTTCATGTGCATAGAATCAATATATTTTGACGTACACCCGTCATTTTGATATACACTCTTTTACACATCTGAAATTCGCAAGCGATATTACTTATCGCTAGCGAATTTCACATGTTAATTATTTTGATAGTTCGAGAATATGGACCAATCGCTACTTGATCAATTGCGTTTTTTGACGGTTTTCGTTTACTCGACCATTCCGGAATTTGACCAAATGCGACGAAACTGCAAAACTTGGTACCTATACGAATTATTTGGTGGATTTATTGGAAGACATTTAGTCGATCGCATCGAAAAATGCATAAGGTTTAGGCACTGAAGAAGATCGCCTATTATTAAATTATGGTTTAGGTTTGACAAGTTATGTGTCAAAAAGTACAATTTTACGATAGGGTTGACTTGACTAGGTAGGTACCCACTTAATTTTTTTTAAAGTAGGTACTATACCCAAAAGGTATGGTATAGTCAGGTAAGATCGGATGGATTTTGGTCGTATTCATAACAAAACGAAAACTTAAATAAATAATACTTCCATCATTTGAAAACAATGAAACGTGTTTCACTTCTAAATTTAAAATTATTCTCTACGCTCACTAGTTTTTGCTCCATGAGACTTTAAACTTACTAATTTTTTTTTTTCGATTTTACCCAATGAAAATTTCAAAAAATTACACATTCTGTTCAGCGTGGCGTTGTGCTCCTGTGCCACGTCCGAGCGACTGCCGGGTGCCACAGATCGGTGCGGGATGAATTGCTCATGTAAACACTATGGCTAACAATAAATAATATAACCTATTTTGGGAGGTATTTGAGTCATACTGTCTACAGCCGCATCCGGTCTTACCTGACTATACTTACTCTAGTTTTATTTTAATGTTTCTAATTTTAAAATTGTCTAATTTTATACCTAATAGTTTCGTGGTGAAGGTAGACCCCTTGCTCCGAAACTATTTTCACAAAGTAATGTAGCCGACTTTCAACTCTCTTGATCGCGGGATAAGGATCAATTTCAAGTAAATTTGTTGATAAAATCGTTCAAAAGAGACAGGAGGTAAATACCTAGGTACCTAAACTTGATTACATACCTACACATGCCGAAAATAAAAATAAACTACCTATGTGTCTTTTCGCAGGAAGCTGCAAAGTTTAAACAGCAGATCGAACTAAAAGCCTCTATCATATAAATGCGGGGGGGAATTCCAAACCGTCCGGCATTTAAGTACCTACCTTCCTATAAACTATATTAATATACCTTTTTGTTACAAATAAAGGTAACAATCAATAGTATATAATATCTTCTAATGAATGCAGGTGGTAGAAAGATAGGTACCTACTCTAAAAAATATTATTCAAATCTTGCCCATTTTCCACCCTCCGATAATTCAGTCACTCGCGAAAATGTTGTGTATTTCCATCATGTCCGAAATTTTATTGTTTGTCCTGAGAACCCCACTTATATACTTAAGTACTACATACTTATAATACAAAATGTTTAATTCCAGAATTAAGGCAATAATAGAGGGGAGTTGCTATCTAGAACCGCAAATAGGTAGGTCCTATACTAACAGAACAGTAGTGAACATTTTATTGTTTGTTCTGAGAATCCTACTTATATAAATATCTACCTACATAGGTACTTATAATACAGAATGTTTAATTTCAGAATTAAGGCAATATCATAAAGGGGAAGTGCTATCTAGAATCGCAGTTAGTTAGGTCCTATCCTAACAGAACTGAAGTACGAGAAAATGTTCTGTAAACATTGAGAGGGAGCGCAGATAGGAATGTCTGTCGGTCCGCGGCAATATGCTGGTCCGAAGATTCTCTCGATGTATTAATCAGGTTAACATAGGTAGGTATGTCTGCCAGAGTATTTACACGGGAAGTATTTGGATTAGGAATGCAAAGAGCTCGCTGGAGACCTTACGCAAATAATGTTGTTGGAACGAATCGTTACTGTAGCCCGTCAGGGGTGTTTGCTTAATAGAATACTGATGGCTTTCATGCCATTACTATGTAAAACAACTACGTCTCTGATGAGCAGGGTGCGAAGCAGCGGCAAAAGTACCCTGAAGATAGTGGCGGACAGGTGTGTATGGCGTATAGGGGTGCTGCCATACGTCCGGAATTTTCCGGACATGTCCGGTAATATAGGCCTTCGGAAGGAAATCCTAAACTGTCCGGAATTTCACCAAATTTAAGTAACATGTTAAATAAAAATAAATGTATTGACATTAGGTTACCTACTTCTCACATTATACTTAGCTCCCTTAAATATTATTTAGCACTTCTAAATCTTGACAAAATTATTTTATAATACTAGTTTCAGTTTCAAGTAATACTTTTTAAATTGTACTGGGTTAATAGCACAGAGCAGATAATGTTTAGATATTTGTGGTTAATAGAATCGATTTAACAGACTACAGAAAGCCTCTTCTTTTCATCAGACATTTGGGTTCCCAGAGTTCCCGCTTAGGAAATATCCTTTCAACATTGGCATTTTGTGCCTGCAATGTAAAAAGAGATGCGCGCGGATCTTTGTGACTCGCTTGGTCGGCGAACCCGCGTGATAATTTAAAAAAAAATTTTATGTACAATATCCGGAAGTTTGGAAATTTTATGTAATGTCCGGGATTTCCATTTTTTTTATCTGGGAACTAGGCGTATGACTCCCCGCTATGGAAGACGGAGGAGGGAGGGTGATGGATCATGGATGGTGTCTCTCCATTGCCCATCACTAATAATATAACCTCACCTACATTCAGTGCCACCGTTAAATAACCTTAGAGTGCGACCGAATTATCTGTTATGCAACCTAAAGATATTATGCGACTACAGAACTAGAATGCGACCTCAAGCTCTGTAGTCACATAATTACTTTAGGTTGCATAACAGATAATTGGTGGCACTGAATGTAGGTGAGGGAGGTTATTATTAGTGATGGGCCGAATAGTCGGCAAAGCAGACTAGTCGTCAACAAACAATTATGCAATAAAACCGACATTTACGTAAACAATAGGGTTACCAGATCTCCGGATTTGTCCTGAGATCTCTTTGGACATTTCTCAGGATTGCGGGCGGATTTCGCAAATCTCTTAAAATTTCAGGATTTTTAGAAATTTTAACAAAATACCAACTTAATTAAAGATTTTTTTAGTAAATAAAAAGTAAACCTAAAAATAATCATTCATTATTTTTCTAATTGGATACCTACTATTTACTGGTGCATTTTTTTTTAATTCAATCAGTATTTTTTACGCCTGTATTTTATAGTACTTCAATAAATAGTGCTGCTAAGAGATACCTACTTAATCAGTTTTACCTAATATTTAGTAACTTATCCTTTGGTAATAATTGTACAATTAAAATTAACCATTTGGTCAGAATCATTTGGTATCTTCTAATAATCATTCTTTGGTAATAATTGCATAAAATTAACATCTATTTATATTAACGCTGCCAAACAGCAAAATTGTATTATCTAGTTCTGTTATATTTTTTTTAAACGGTGTAATATTTTTTTGAAAGTTTGATGACGATTAAGCCGAACATCTCCGAATAATATAGTCGGTAATTTTCAAACCGACTAGTCGGCTAGATGGCAAAAACCATAGTCGGCCCATCTCTAGTTATTATTAGAGATGGGCCGACTAGTCGCCGACTAGTCGGCAAATTGTGCCGACTAGTCGTCAACTAACAATCATGCAATAAAACCAATATTTAATTGAATTAATAGTACAGTATGAAGGATAGTCAGAAAAACGTAAAAAAAACAAGTCATAGCCTACATACATGATCTTTTAACATTGAACATCTAAAATGTCATAACTATGCCTCAGCTCCATGATTTTTTTTTTCCAACTTTTATTTTTATTTCATCATTTTTTGGAAGTTTCGTTACAGCTTTCGAAGTGCAAATTTATCCAAAAATACCAACAATCGCCGAGTGGTCATGACTAACCTAAATATCTGGGAATTATAATGATCTGCATTGCCGACTAGTCGGCAATTTTGGAACCGACTAGTCGGCTAGTCTGCTAGTCGGCAGAACCCCTAGTCGGCCCATCTCTAGTTATTATGCTTTCTAAATCGGTTTTTTTAATTTTTAAATTATATTTTTTTCTCATCCTTTTTAGTCTACTTTTATTCAACTACCACTAAAAATCATCAAAATTGTAACCATAATCTTTATAATTGAGGAGTTTTTTGATCAGAATGTGGTTCCAGGTGCTTCATCGATCCCTAACCTAACCAAGGTCTTAGTCTACTGGTAAAAGTCCAAAAGTAAGCAATTTACTACTTTCTGAGAAACTATTCTGCTCTTCACTCCGAAGATAGGTACCTAGACCTACCTACTCGTCAGATCCTCATTAATGTATTTCTTTAAGAACAACTAGGTAAACTAGTAGGTAAATAAAATTTATATTCCAAATAAAGGAAAGAATCATCAAAAACGGTTTATAAACGACGAAGTTATCCGCGAACAGACATAAAAAAAACGGTCGAATTGAGAACCTTCTCCTTCTTTGAAGCCGGTTAAAAATTTGTGATTAGTAGGTAATCTACCTATTATTCGGCAGGCCGATAAACCATTTATCGGCCTGCCGTATAATAATGTACCGAGGTTACTTTAAAAACCGGGCCTTTATTCTGACAAACCCGAAAAAGTCCTGTTATTTCACCTAATATTTCACAGGATACTTGATACTGCACCGCAAAGATGTAAATGGACCTTAATCACTACTTATTCCATGGACACACCGGTTTCACCGGATTACTAGCATGTTGTCAGAAACACGTTTCGTCATCTCTCAACTGCGAGCCATTAATGTGTCAGTTTAACAACCAACGATCGTTCTCTTGGCGCGATCGAGTCCGAAAGCGCCGTAGGTCTATGAAAACGATCGTTGTATGTTAAACTGACACATTTTTAACTCCGCTCCGCTCGCAGTGGAAGGCCGGCATCATGCTGGGGCTTTATAAACGGGCTTCGGAGAATATTCGTGTTTACGCAAATATGTTGTCGTTCGATCGTTGCAACGCGAAGTATTCGGACAAAGACGATGTTTTGCGTAAGTACACCTGCGTCAATTCAGTCTCGGCTAACGAAACAACTAGTCCAGTTCAATTGTACTCTAGAAGCTGTGATCAGGACCCTAAAAAAAATAAAAAATAAAAGAAACCACAACTATCAAAACTATCCTAGTGAAAACATAATTCACTGGACCAAACGAAGCATCGCATCGCATCGCGTCGCGTCAATGCGAACGAATCTTCGCCCGCTAATGAAGCCACAACATCAGAAAAAAAATCGGCAACTTGTAATTGTCACCAACGGAACTTGACAGACACGCAGCTCGGCAGACACGCAACTAAACAGATAATAGGTTGAGGTAGGTACCTAATAGAAATAAAATAGTCTCTTTTTGACTTAACGGTAAAGGCTTCGAAAAATTTGATGTAAAAAAGTTATAGAGCAAGAGCCCGTGAACCCCAGACCTTCGTTATTTTATAAAAGCTGAAAGTTTGTCAGGGCATGCTCCTATACACAGGTAAGAACGCTGGACTATTATGAAGTTTGGCTTGTAGTGGCTTTGGCAGGCACAGACTTTCCTTTGTCTGGCAAGGGATTGGAACTGTCAAAATGTCTGGCTAATGAGGAAACATCATCTACTTATTACCCAAGTATTATATATACTTAAAAATCAGCTTTTATCGTAAGTAAAATTATAGTAATAATAACACCCGGGTGTTCATGAAATTATAATTCTACTTACGTTATAGTATAAAAGCTGATTTTTATATAGAAAGAAAGAAAGAAAGAAAAACATAACATATATAATACTTAGATAACAGACATAGACATAACGTACTTAGATACATATATAATACTTACTTACTTACTTACTTACTTACTTATATATAATACTTGGGTTATAAGTAGATGATGTTTCCTTATTAGCCAGACATTTTTGACAGTTCCAATCCCTTGCCAGACAAAGGAAAGTCTGTACCTGCCAAAGCCACTACAAGCCAAACTTCATAATAGTCCAGCGTTCTTACCTGTGTATAGAAGCATGCCCTGACAAACTTTCAGCTTTTATAAAATAAATGACGAAGGTCTAGGGTTCACGGGCTCTTAGTCTATTAACAGAAGCGACTGGTGAAAACCAACCAACCAAAAGACGATCAAAATCGTCCATCGAAACAGAAACACAAGACGATCGAAATGAAAAAAAAAGACGATCGTAACAAAAAGCTTGACAGCAGCTTTCATCTGAAATAAAGATCTCGATGATATGTACCTATCACTTCTGCAAAGAAACTATAGTATCAATCGTTTCTGAGATACGAGTGGTTAATGTTTGACAGCTGTCATCTAGCTGTCATTAAGATCTCGATGAGATGGATCGGGTTTTTCGGCGGGAAAGCGGAGACAACGTTAAACTATGTTGTAAATTCGGTTAAATTGTGTAATTTTGGTGGAATCTTATTCAATTTAGTTCCGTGAATGTGCACAAGTGTAGTAAAAACTCGCGCCGAAGCTCCTTGAAGGTTATAGTAAAGTTGCCACCGCTTTACCATAGCCCTGACTTGAAAATAGAGGCCCGATCGGGCTAATTTCATGCAAAATACTTGATACTGGCAAGATGTACAAGATGTACGACGAAAAAACTATAATAAGAAGAAACTTGAAATATTCTAAAACTTGACCCTGGTTGTTCCAAATTGGCCATATCGGTCTCAGACCGAAATAAATAATAATGAGATGGATCATCTTTTTTCGGTCGTCTTTGAGGCCTTTGCCCAGCAGTGGGACAACTTTGGCTAATAATACTGGGTGTTCTGAGGAGGGCGTATTAAGCCGAAAGAGGGTTGTCCTTTCGGACAACTTTTGTTCTACGTACAACTTTTGGAAGGTACCTAGGTACCTAGTTTTTTTAAATGTTATGTGTAAATCAGCTGTTTCTTAAAGTTTGAGGTCAATGGCCTTTTATTTAGTTTGGACCAGCACGATCTAAACGTCATTTGCATTTATTTTCAGAAATAGCTGTTTTTTATTCAGTGGTAGGTACAACATCAAAATTTCGAAAATAAAATTCGAAATTTCAAAAGTCGTTTAATAAAATGTTCGCCTAGACTAGGGTTGCCAACCGTACTATAATGCTATATAGTATTGTACTATATTTCAGCTCAGCGTACTAGGTATATATTTTTGAAAGCACATAGGTAGCTAGCTATAGTACCCAAAAATACTACATTTCTGGCTAATTTGTAAAAAGTTGTTTCTTTTATAAATTACTCCTCTCTGCATTTACAGAGGACTGTTTTCTACGAGTATGTAGAGGGAAAAAAGAAAAGCCATAAAAAAGGTGCTCATAATTTAAAGATTGAATGTCGGGAACAATTTTTTTTATATTCAAGAAAGAAAGAGTATTTGAAAGTGTGAAAAAAAGGTTAAGTGCAAAAAATGCGTATTTTTTCGAAAATTCTACAAAACACCGCTCTATTTTTGTGCTATATTTTTTGGGTCGTACTACCTACATTTTTTTAGCCACAAATACTATATTTTTCGAAAAAACTGTTGGCAACCCTAGCCTAGACGTCTAGAACTAACAACCCCCTTTCGGCCTAACCCTCCTCGGGACATCCTGTAAGTACCTATAATAAAAAAGGTTTTTTTTAGATCAACTTTTGTGTTTTATCGATCGTCTTTTTTTGTAAATCGACTTTGCATTTTTTTACGATCATCTTTTAAAAGCAAAAAAAATAGCTTGTGTGTGACCCAATTTCAACTAAACTACCTACTACAAGCGTTCAAATCTTATTTATTAGGTAATTGACTATCCAGTTGCGTTGCGTATCTGTCAAGAAGCGCATATTATGTCAAGTTCCGTGCCTAGGGTTGCCAGGCCCAAAAAACCCGGCCAAGTGCGACACTCGCGCACGAAAGGTTCCGTATACCACTATCTCAATTGGGTGCGGAACCCTAAAATGAACAATGTTTTTAAAACAATTTTTAAACCGCACCTCTTAAAAAAAAACTTTGGCACAAAGAAAATCTGAAACGTAGGTTAGGTTAGGTACCTATAAGAAACTCTTTGGTAAGTGAAGGCAGACTGGTATATTTGACAGACAGGGCAGCCATTTTGAATTTCATGACCCACGATTTGACATCGACCAATCAGAAGAAGCCTCACATTGTAGTAAAAATTTTCTTGTTGTTTTTGAATCATGTTTGTTGTATGGGAGCCCCTCTTATATTTTTGTTTTTAGTAAGTATTTGTTGTTGTAGCGACTGCCGAAATACATCTGTGAAAATTTCAACCCTCTAACTATTACGGGGTAATGAGATACAGCCTGGTGACAGACGGACGGACAGACTGACAGACAGCGAAGTCTCAGTAATAGGGTCCCGTTTTTACCCATTGGGTACGGAACACTAAAAATTAAAAAGCCTGACACAGATTCATATTTAGCCGGACATTTTGCCCCAAAAGCCTGACACACACATGGGATATTCATTTGTCTAAGGCAAATCAGGCAAATAGAACGCACGCAACACGTGTCACGCACGATGCGGCCTATTTGCTTATAAAAAAAAGTGCTCGAGGAAAACGTCCTCGAATTTGTAGGCAGGTACCTACCTAGGATAGGTCCATTTAGACGCTGAAATATTACGTCTAATTATAAATTGCATTTTTTTGTTAAACTTTACTATCGAAAGTCATACATTTTATTTTTTCGGTTTGGTAACCCTATGTTTATTGGAGTGCAATTTTGTAGCAGAATAAATTTAAATTTTGTAGTAGGCATACAGTAGGTTAACCCAACTTCCCCAGTAGTAGGTACCCACCTAGGTAAAAAGATCTTCGATAAAAACCTCCTTCGGCAGTCGGGCAAAAAGGGCCCCAAAAAAGTATTTCCCTGGGAGTATGAGAGATAGAAGAGCAGTGATTTGTTTGATTACGGTCAATCAGTACAGTGTTCGTTCACGAGTAACAGTTCGTGAAGTATATTTGTTAGTGGGTCCGTGTAGCGGGGCGCCCCCTGCCTGCCGCCGCGCAGCGATCGGCCGGCGCCCGCGTAGGGCGGTCGTCTGACGCCGCCTACTTCGTCTGGTACCAGCGTCACCAGGCTCGTGTCCCGCACACTGCTCCTCTCTCGTGCCCAAGGAGACACCGAACGTCCTTCAGAGGTGCTCCCACACCACGCGCGCCGTCCGCGCCGCCGCGACCTGACCTGACATTCATTGTCACTACCATCGCACCAACAACGGCTGACACCTACACCTACCTAGGGTTGTCAGCCGTACTATAATAAAATTATTTAGTTAAGCAGGGTAAGCAAGCACCCGGTAGTCAGTCAGTCAAGTAATTAGTACCCAAAATGGGTAACCCTAACAAAGCTCGCCCTGTGGGTAGGTAGGTAGCTATTAGAGATGGGCCGACTAGTCGCTGACTAGTCGGGAAAGCCGACTAGTCGGCAGTTCAACCGACTAGTCGGCAGGTGCCGACTAGTCGGCAAATTATGCCGACTAGTCGTCAACTAACAATTATGCAATAAAACCAATATTTAATTGAATTAATAGTTCAGTAAAAAGGTGGATAGTCAAAAAAACGTTTACAAAACACGTCATACCCCACATACATCATCTTAACATCAAACATCTAAAATGTCATAACTATGCCTCAGCTCCATGAATATTTTTATTCCATCTTTTATTTTAACATTTTTTGGAAGTTTCGTTACAGCTTTCGAAGTGCAAATTTATCCAAAAATACCAACAATCGCCGAGTAGTCATGATTAACCCAAATATCTGGGAATTATAATGATCTGCATTGCCGACTAGTCGGCCGACTAGTCGGCAATTTTGAAACCGACTAGTCGGCTAGTCTGCTAGTCGGCAGAACCCCTAGTCGGCCCATCTCTAGTAGCTATAATTAATATCAGTAAAAGATTGTGGAAATTCTGAGATTACCTACCTATTCGTTCTACTATCATGGCTTTCTCTGAGAAAGCATTCTTTACTAAGTAGGTAGGTACCATATTAAAATCATAACCTATACGGTCCACCTCCTCTACCGCTAACGGCGGGAAACACGGGCACGCTCTCGCATTCATCTGTGTAACCCGCCACGGCCGTCCGTCGCCGGACCCTCCTCTGTAGGACTGTTTTCTACGAGTATGTAGAGGGAAAAAAAGAAAAGCCATAAAAAAGGTGCTCATAATTTAAAGATTGAATGTCGGGAACATTTTTTTTATATTCAAGAAAGAAAGAGTATTTGAAAGTGTGAAAAAAAAGGTTAAGTGCAAAAAATACGTATTTTTTCGAAATATTTTACAAAACACCGCTCTAATTTTTGTACTATATTTTTTTGGGTCGTACTATATTTTTTTACTATATTTTTCGAAAAAACAGTTGGCAACCCTAATAGGGTTGCCAACCGCACTATAATATATAGTATTGTACTATATATTATATATATATTATAGCGCACCAATGTCTTTTTCTTTAAGAAAAAGGTATGTGCGCTAATAACATCGCTCTTACGGTGAAGGAAAAACATCGTGAGGAAACCAACATGTCCTAGGACTCACCACCGTCCGAAGACATGTGATATTCAGTGTTTTCTATGTATCATATGTATGTATTTACAAAAAAAAAAAGTATATTATGTAGTGTATCCGTTGTCTAGTACCCATAGTACAAGCCTAGTGCTTAGTTTGGGACTAGATTGAGCTGTGTGTAACGTCGTGCAATATATTTATTTATTTATTTAATATATCTCAGCTCAGCGTACTATATATTTTTGAAAGCACATATAGTACGTAAAAATACTATATTTCTGGCATAATTTGTAAAAAGTTGTTTCTTTTATAAATTCCACCTCTCTGCATTTACAGAGGACTGTTTTCTACGAGTATGTAGAGGGAAAAAAGAAAAGCCATAAAAAGGTGCTCATAATTTAAAGATTGAATGTCGGGAACATTTTTTTTTATATTCAAGAAAGAAAGAGTATTTGAAAGTGTGAAAAACAGGTTAAGTGCAAAAAATACGTATTTTTTCGAAATATTCTACAAAACACCGCTCTAAATTTTTGTACTATATTTTTTTGGGTCGTACTATATTTTTTAGCCACAAATACTATATTTTTCGAAAAAACTGTTGGCAACCCTAGCCGCTAAAGACATTTTTACGCGCGCTTTTTGTCATTTTCAAATACCTAGGTACTAACATAAATTTTTTGGAGTATTCAAGTAATTATACCTATATAGTAAAGTTGTAGGTATATTTTAGCCCAAAATGTGATTCTTTTTTATTATCGTATCATTTCAGAAAATTATTACGAAATATTTATTAAAATAAGTTTGGTACCTTATACAGTATTTTTATTAATTGGGGATATTCTTAGATGAAAACAAAAAACAGCAGATACGTTACCTAGTCTCGGAAAATGAGACGATAAAACTGCGTCTAGCTGACGCACTAGCCTTAGTCGTATGTCGAACCGTTGCCGCGTGAGCACGTGCTGTCACACACACTGCGATTATCTTTTTGAAATCCATCAGAATGCCTTTTTGCTTATTTACAAATGCCTGAATCATTCTTAAAGACTTTTTTAAAATGTTTTTAAATAGAATAATAATTTTATGAAAATGCATGTAGGCGATTCTAGCTCATTTTTCGAATACGCAATGTTAGAATATACCGTATCTACTATTTTTGTTTTCATCTATGGGGATATTAGCAAACTTTGGGCTTAACTTTTACTTATACGATGGTCACTTTGCCCCGCTCATTGTTTTGAGTACCTAGTAATCGTAAAATTCTTTTAACACTAGGTTAAAGTATCGAGCATAAATAAATATATAAAATTGATTTTATTTAATTTATGTTAAAATTAATCAAATCCGGACAAGCCTACTATCGCCATAGGCAAAGTCAGCTCTTACCCTTTGCTGGAGAAGATCGGATGATAATTATCTGATCTTTACTTTCATTATTTTTCAGTAAGGATAAACAAAAATTAATTATAAGTTTTAACTACCTACCAACTTAAATTTTACAAAATATTAACTTGTCAATACCAAATTTGAATTAAAAAAAAAAGTATTGGGTAAGACCGGAGAGCTATATTTTATGGGTGTGGAGAATATTTTGACTCTCACTTCTCTCAGGCTGTAAGGACACCCCTTAGGGACACACTTAGGCACTAATTTCGCGTTAGGGTTGTCTACATAACGTTTTATAGCGATATTTTCCTTTTTCCCGGGTTTGCTTGAACTGGTTTGTTCAATCATCTGGTGGTTTGCGGCATTGGCCTGGGTTTAACTTCGGTATTGATACCTTAGTCCAATAACAACAACAACCAGCCAACAGCTGGCGAGTAGGGCATGCAATATCGGAAGGTTTTCAATCTCGGGACGATATTGATATTAAGAGCTCAATCCCGGGATCCCGGGATTGATACTGAGATTTTAGATATCGTTAAAAAGGCGAATTTAATACAATAAAAATGGGTTAAATTTAAAATATTTAATATATTTAAGACTCTAGTGGTTTCATTACGTAAATAAGTTACCCCGAGGGCCGTCCACCCCATCATTTTGGAAATATGGCGGACAAATACCCTAAACCCGAAAGTGTCTAAACTTTCGCGCCAAATTCTAGGCGCACCACTAAAATGATGTTAGCAGAAAAAAATTGCATGCGAGCTTGTATAAAAAATAATTGTCTTAAAAATTGCAATGAATCACGTTACTTTTATTGTTTTAAACATTTTACCAATTCCCTACGCTTCTAAATCTTTACAGATCTCTTCCTCAGGGGTAGACTAATTTGGGTTTAATTTTAATAGTTCTATTCAATCATTCCATGAGGAAAAATATAGCTAAAAACCTTAATTTATACCCAAATAGTAAATTGCTCAAATCTCGATATCGGATCACTCAATCCCGGGATTATAATATCGAACTTTTGCGTCCGAGATCCCGGGATTACGATATCCCGGGATCCCGGGATTCATGCCCTACTGGCGAGCTGGCTGGCTTGGGTCAGAGATCTGTCATAGTCGGTCTATTCTATTGGGTTTCTCTCGTGTCGGGTTTTTCTAATTTGGTAAGTACAATAAATTATAAATTGACATTACAATTGGCTTTATGCTCGTGTCACCGGGGCCATGGTAATTTTGACCAAAATAGAGATAGGTAAGTACCTAAGCTAAGAGATAGAAGCCCGTGGACTGACTGTAATGGATCCTTGGCCGCGCAACCAGCCGGCCAGCTCGATAATTATTGCTGTCAGTATCAGCAGGTATCTTTATTTGCCAAAACACAAGTAAAAAAATACCTAGGTAGGTTACCTATATATAAATTGGTTACCATTATGATTATGATGTTCAACCTTAAAAATGATTCAAATTTGTTTGTATTCAACTGTTATAATTATTTTACCTAGTCTATGACATAAATAATGTAAATAATATTTACCTAGTAGATACTTATATAAGTAGAGGGTGGTTGCGTTGCGATGAGGGTGAGGGTATGAAGTGCGAGGCAAGAGGTCGGGGATGCCGGGATGAATGCACGTGCATGCACCTCGCAAGGGGTGTGGCTCGCTCACTATTGGTGCGCCAGCAGTCATTCTCGACGAGGGTTACTATAGTTACTGTCACAAATACTTACACTATGAATGGATGCCTAGGTAACAGGTACTGGGTAGGTACTAGGTACTAAACAACTGCGAAAACAATTATTGCAATCCGAGTTATATTGAGTACTTATCTACTTACTACCTCCCTAGGGGATCATTTACCTCTACCTATCTAGTAGCTATCTAATACCCGGTAATATTATTTTTAAGTAGCTTAACATAGCTAGCTACCTAGCCTAGTACCTACCTAACTAGTGCGGTTGCGGTTGCGGTTGGGATCAGATTCACAGATCGCCAGAGTCCGCACTGAATCCGCTCTTTAACCGCCATCCAGTGAGATGAGATTTATCATAAAAAGGCTTTGTAATAGGGGATTAATTTTTAAGGATATACTTTTGATCCCGATATTCCCACGGGATCGGGACTAACGCGGGTAAAGTCGCGGGACGCAGCTAATGGAATATAAAGAGTGATTTCATATAAGTACCTTTTTATATCGTTTTTTGTATGTAATGAATTTATTTATTGCGAACCTTCACTTACATAGTATTTCCCTCCCTTCCTTCTTACCTAATTAGGTAGGGAGTAACATAAATGTTAAAATCCAGTTGAAAAGAAAGGCAACACGCGTTCAACACGCGCCCCTGTGAAGGTTCCAAGTACCAACCAAACCATCCCGTTTATATTTATAAAAATCACAAGGTTATACAGGGGTAGGTATATTGTATGCTTCTACTATATTTTAAAAGTGATTTAAATAGGTCTGTATTAAATACTCATATTATAAAGAGGGAAGATTTTGTTGTTTGTTTGTGTACGAATATCAAGGCTCCCAACTACTGGACCGATTCAAAAATAATTTCACCGATAGAAAGTTAGGTACATTATTGAGAAGTAATGCTACTTTTGTTACTGATATTCCCAAGGGATCGGGACTTACGCAGGTGAAACTGTAGCTAGTTATAAATAAAACGTGGCCCATGTTACTCCTAAAGATGCGATATTACGAATATTAAATTTCATCAAAATCAGTCCAGTCATTTTGGAGATCTATACCTGTTGCCAAAACGTTACCTCTTTATAGAAAGAACATGTGAGCGTGGTTCAGGCTACAAGCACTGAGTAGATGTTATCTTGCTTCGTAATAGAGCAAGTTCCTCAATACGACTTTCAAAATGTGTAAAATCTTTAGTTAATAGGTATGAGAATAATAGGTTATCGATTAACTACAAAGACTATGAATAACTAAGCTACCTTGCAACCTTGTTCACTCGTTTCAACAGAGCTTTCTCAAACCCTAAAAAGTTCGGTAACTAACCGACAAATGGGACAGCCCGCATTAATATGTACCTTACCTGCTGATACGTGAAAGATGTTGATCAACATTTCAAAGGATTAAACATAATACTAACTATAGCATACATACCATTCTTTTTCAAAGGAGCCAACCGTTACAAATTGATAAATAATAAGTATTAAAGGTAGGTAGGTAGGTACATGAAAAGTGAAAAGTCGGCAAGCTGGGGACGAATCATTATGATACGATCTAAACATGTTATAAGAAGTTATTCAAATTACCAACTCACGGTATACTTATAGTACACAAACGCAGCTGCGGGCCCATCTGGGCTTTATTCAAAACAAACTTTTTTAGTAACGATTTGTTGGATACAAAGGAACATCCCTAATGTATTAATTTAAGAGGTATGTAAATGTTTATGAGATGGAAATGTAGGTATTTATTTGTATAATAATACCTAGTTATCCCTAACTAACTGCGATACGCACAAGGACAGACGTTAAACCAGATTTTATCAACGGTTCAAATCTAGGATGATGATGAAGTTAGCAGGTAGTATCTTATGTATCTAACAATAAAAACAAGTAACCTAAGAAGAAAGTAATTGACACATTTTCACACAAAAAAACTAGTTCCTATACCGCTGCGGTTTCAATTTTTTCATAAAATGGCGTAGGCACAAAATAGGATGCACGATTTTCGTTAAAAATGAACTTGAAAACATAATTACCTAGTACCTATATCACCAGCTCCAAACAGGTTTTCAGAAAAATTAAAATTTAATGAATTATCGCATTAAATATTAATAATAATTACATAGCACCTACACACTACACATAAGGAATGACTAATAAAGTAATGAAATAACATTTAAATTTAATTTAGTGATATTATGTAGATAAGATAACAGTCAACTACTAGTAAAAAATAAGTCCAGAGTATAAAATTTGACTCTTGACATTTTCTCAATTTATTGCACTAGACTAGCTAGAGCTACGAAGCTGTAAGGAAGGACTCAGTGAAAGTAATCCTGAATCGCACTAGAGCAAGTCCACGCGACTTTCACTTGTGTAAAATGCTCAGCAGTAGGTCAGTAAATACTAGGCTATTATAAGTCACCAGAAGGTGAGCAAGCACCTATAGCCAAGGATCAATCGACTGCTCCGAACAATCTTCATTGGAATTTCCCTTAGAAATGTGAAAAAGGCCAATCATTATTGAAGCCTCGCTTTTCGATCCAAGCATGACCATTTGCGAATGAGACCAAATGCGATTGTAACCAATCGCGAATATGACCATTTTTGTGAGCATGAACAAATGCGTTAAACCCGATATAAGTATAGGTAAGTAGGTTATAGTAAGTAATTATTTTTACTACAAGCAAACCTGACAATGTATTATCTACTCTCCTTATCAGGCAGGTAAATTATCTACAGCACTCTTTGCGTCTTAACGATCGCCACGTAGTTGGTGGCTTTCGTCAGTCTTTCATGCTGTATGCATTACTATGCATGCATAATACGTAAGTAGATACTAAGTACATGACAAATGGATGTCATGCGCCACCAGGGTGTATTGGTGTATAAGGCAGAATTCCCAGTGTTAAAATGACAAATTGCCAAAAATACCATAGGTATAGGTACCTAGCCAAAATTAGCCAAAATGTTTACTATTAAGACCATCACTTGTATGAAAGTAAGCGAGGTCATGGTCGCTACCACGCTACTGGTGTATGTGAGCAAGAAAACAGACAATTGAAAGAAAAGAGCCACGTGGAAAAGGTGACTCATATAGCTTAGTATACTTACATACCAATTACCTACTATCAAACATTTGACACAAGTCGTGTGGAAGGACTTGATCTAGTCTAGTACTACGTAGTACTATTATATATTCTGTGCTAGTACGAAGCAAGTTGACTTTCACAAAGTATTGTAGTGTTGTAAAACAACTCGCTTCCGGAAGTCTAACTTTGAAGCACAACTTAATTTTGCCTGCTTGGTAGACCAAAACATCGGTAGGTAAATAATATCAGTCTCAAAATCAACTCGAGTTTGAATACCGCACTCGAAGGAACTTCTACTCAACAAACTCTCACATCGAACAAATACGATCAGTGGAGTTTCTGTTTACAAGTCAAGTCTTGGGATTTACAATCGAGTCCGAATATTTAGACTCCCGAACCTTTTAACAACACTAGTCCTTACAGCCTGGTAAAAAGCACACTCAAATGCAAAGTGTCACTAAAAAGAATCTAAGTCGTAAGTCGTAGTTGAAGTCATATCTAACTTGAGAATGTTATATTTTATGGGTGAGTTTTTTTGGTTTTGGGGCTTCACTTGTACTAGGCACTAATAAGTCACCAGAAGGTGAGTGAGTACCTACCCATGGGATCAATCGACTACTTTGAATTTTGGTGCGGTCGATTGATTGGCAAAAATGAATGAGACGCGATAGGGTAACGAAATACTGAAAAATCATTACCCTTTTGGCTTTGCTGTAGTATAAAAAGATATTACAAATATTATTAAATAACCATGAAGTTTAGCCTAGAATAGGTACCCTCAGGGTGACAACGACAACTTCCTAAAATGATAACTTCCGAGAACGACAACTTCCGAGAACGTCTCATCTAAAATCGACAACTTCCGAAAACGACAACTTCCGAAAACGACAACTTCCGAAAATGACAACTCCCGAAAATGACAACTTCCGAAAATAACAAATTCCGAAAAATTACAATAGTGTCTAATTTATACGTTACTAGCTGCAACCCGCGGTTTCTCCCGCGTAACTCCCGATCCCGTGGTTATTTTCCAAAACCTGAATGAATTACTACATACTAATGAAATGGTACAAAAGACAAAAACGACTGAAAGTACAGTCAGCGGCAAGTCCTTTAAAAAAGGGTGGTCGAGAATACGCGTTGTCGTTCCAGGAAGATCTAAATTTTGGCGGTTATCAATTTAGGTACCTAGTTGACGATTTAAGATATTGTCGTTTCGGAAGTTGTCGTTCTCGGAAGTTGTCATTTTAGGAAGTTGTCGTTGTCAGCCTGAGGGAATAGGTAGGCTTCATCGTGTTTAGTTGGTTCTAGTCAACCGATCCCACAGGTGAATTGAAGGCTACGATGAATTTTGCACAGGTCGACCACAGAAAAAAAGATTTAAAAAAGTTATTTTTTACTAATTTACTAACCGTTTATCCTGTATACACCTATATACACCCTACCTTTCATTTGTCTTAACTATGTTATGTTTTAACTCTGTTGCGCAACAAGTTGAACTTTAAAAAAAAATAAACTTTTTTTTAAATCATTTGTGTTTGTTGCGAATAAATGATTTATATTTTTAACTTCTCGTCTTTCCAAATCGCTTTTAGCGATAAGTTTTATTTATTTATTATTTTTATTTAAAAGGAAATCAAACAGTTATACAAAACAGCTTAAGGGCGTTTATTCAATTCTCTTTCTCCATACAAACGTAGTTTACGTTTTCCTCCCTGGATAAAGACATTAGAGCAAATATGGTTTATGCCATAAAACTTATATCTGGCATGACTATTCATCTTCCGAATTATTTTTTTCATTTTTTTTTTATTTTTTTATTATTATTTTAATTAGAAAAAAAAAGGTTCGTACATTGACAAGACATGACAGAATTGACAGATATAGGTTTTATGGCATAAACATATTTGCTCTAATGTCTTTATCCAGGGAGGAAAACGTAAACTACGTTTGTATGGAGAAAGAGAATGGAATGAACCCTCTTAAAAACTAAAAAGGACAACTAAAAACCAGTTACATACCAGTGTACAATAAATAGTTATTCATTCATACATATCTATTAGGCCACCCTAAGTCAGTAGTAGATATAAAACCTTTACACATAATCTTCTAATATATAAAATTTCCATGTCATAGTGTTAGTTACCGTACTCCTCCGAAACGGCATGACCGATTTTTATGAAATTTTGTATACGTATTCAGTAGGTCTGAGAATCGGCTACTATCTAAAATTTATAAGGCAAAACAACGTTTGCCGGGTCAGCTAGTAATACCTAATAGTACGAGAGCCCACGACCAAATTTTTTGTCTCATAGCAATACAGCCAAAACCGCATCAAATCGATAGATACGATTATCCTGAACTCGAAAATACCAATATCAGACATTTTCCGCGTAGCGTTTGATCTGACCGAATTTTCAAAATTGTCAAAGAATTTTACCGAACTGCATCATAGCAATATGTCTGATTTGCAGACTATAGTTGAATGATAGTTCTGAGATACCGGAAACATATTTTTCAGACGTTAGTGGTGTAGCGCAAACCCGTAAAATCACTTAAAAAAATTAAAAATGAGACAAAAAAAAATGTCTCATAGCAATACGTCTGAAAATGTTTTTATTAGTAAATTTTGGTTATTTGATGCGAACAAAACAATTTTTAGACGGAAATGTGAACGCATTAAATTTTGAGACCGTTTTGAAAATGTTAACAAATTTTACCGATCAGTATCATAGCAATATGTCTGAAAATTGTTGGACATGATAAAATAAGTTGTCCACATGTGCAAAAAAATTATATCAGACAAATTAAGTGTAGCATCTTCTCTATCAGACAACTTTTCGATACTCAGATATCATTTAAAAATCGTATTGAGGCATCTTGAATTCTCTCGTTACAAACCAATGAATACGTTGCGACCCTGAATTTATTACATGATAATTAACAAAGAATTTACCCGAAACCGTAACATTGAAGTTGAAGGACTGAAATAAATCGCACAAAAGGAAACTGGGATGAAGTTGAAAAAAAAAACGGTATATTCAAAGCTACAAAATATTCTCGTATTCAATCGCTGTCGGATTCGGAATCGTCGTCTTCGAAATCACTCTACACTACTCTACTCTACTGTATATGCTACATTTAAAGTGTCTGAAAACAGGTTTTTGGTAATCATGGCAGCAATACGAAAAGTTAAAAAAAAAATTCGGTCGGCTAAATTTGTTGACATTTTCAAAAATGCGCTCAGGCTATGTGCTACGCACAAAATGTCTGAAAACAAACTTTTTCGTAATACAATTATAGAATCTATGTACATTTTCACTATCAGACGTATTGCTATAATACCGACGACTGCCTTTTTTTTTTTGACACAGCAGAAATGGCCTCCCACGCAGTTGCTTCACTTTCGACCGTTACTACACACCTAGTCGGGTTCAGAATCATACAATCTAACGATTTTATAGGGTTTTTGCCGTATTGCTATGAGACATGGTTTTGGTCGTGGGCTCTCGTACTATAAGACAAGCTTGGAAACAGATAAAATAGAAGTTAAAACAGAAATAAAAGTTAGCGATGCAGTGTGACAATACAACATTGTACCTAGAGTGCGTTTCATCTCTAAATTCCTGTGGCGTCATGTTGGTAGCAAAACAAAAAAGTGCAAAATACAAAAAAAAATATGTGCTATCTTGAATTTAGGGGGATTTGTATATGTTACCTGAAATGTATGAAATCTAGGAATTGTATACAATTCCTAGGAATTGTATATAATGGCGACCTCATTTAGGAAATGTGTAAAATAATTTATCAAAAATTATTTAATGCATACATTTCCTAGGAAATCTACATATTTCCTAGGGATTGTATACAATTCCTAAAGGCACCTAGGAAATAATATTATAGACAGGATAAGTGTGGGTAGATGGAATTATGACGATGCGGTTTAGTGTATTTGATGTGTGTAGATGTTAAGTATTAGTTATAAATATTTTATTACCATTATGTGAGATAATACGGAGCACCCCGACTAGTATAGGTTAGGTTAATGTTAGAACATGATTACACGCAGTGCTTTGGCGAGCGAGCGAAGCGAGCGTGCCGCGGCAGCGGTCGCCGAAGCGCCTAATACTATAAATAAAAACATTATTAACATTTATTTCATATACAGTGCGATTTTTATACATCACGCCTTTTTTATTGACAGAATAAGGCGCTTTGGCGAGCGAGCGAAGCGAGCGTGCCGCGGCAGCTGCCTGTAATCATGTGCTAACATTAACCTAACCTAACCAAGTCGGGGTGCTGCGTTTAGTTTTTCCGTTCTTTAGATAGTTAGATATCTTCGGGATTTTAACTGTAAATATTTTAATATTAGATACCTATTCGAATACGTACCCCCCCAAACCCCCTGCTACCGACCAACATTCTGAATTTAACACATTTCCGATTGCTGCTTAGGAAATATATAGAATTCCTAGGAAATGTGTATAATATAAATTATTTTACACTTTTCCTGTGGATTTTAGGCAATGTACACATTTCCTAGGAATTCTATATAATGCCGGATTACATACATTTTCGGTAACATATATAAAGAATGAATGAACGAATCTTCCTGTATTCAAGGTTTAGGGTATAGCACTTTCAAGATATTAAGGCAAGACTTTTTTGTTTTGCTACCAACATGACGGCATAGGTAATTAATTAAAGATGAAACGCACTAAAACCTACCTCTCTCATTCAATAGTACTGCTCAATTATCCAGGCACATATGGTCGAAGTTACACACGGTAACTATGGAAACTAGAAGCGAAACACAAACAAGAATATCTAAGGAGGTAGGCCATTAGGCCAGGGCCGAAGCCTTTAAAAACCGGCCAAGTGCGAGTCGGACTCGCGCACGAAGGGTTCCGTACCATTATCTATACAACAGATTTTATTTGAAAGGTAAATTGCGGTTTACGATTTATGACGTTTAAAAAAAAACTACTTACTAGATCTCGTTCAAACCCATTTTCGTTGGAAGTTTGCATAGTAATGTATATGATAAAAAAAAATTTCATTATTTTAGAAGTTACGGTGTCTCTCGCGCATACTATTCAGTTTAGGAAAAAATAATATTAGAAACCTCAATATCATTTTTGAAGACCTATCCATCGATATCTCACATGTATGGGTTTGATGAAAAAAAATTTTTGAGTTTCATTCTTAGTATGGGGAACCTCAAAAATTCATTATTTTTTTCTATTTTTGTGTGAAAATCTTAATGCGGTCTGGTGGACATTATATTAAAATGGAGCTTCAGAATTTACGTGAAGTCGAGTAATTCATTTGGGAGCTTTAAAGCGACTGCAAAGCAATACGGCCGACGGAAAGTATATGGGAGTATTGGCGACTTATTTTAAAGTACCTAAAATATACGTGAAAATCAGCTTGGAGAATTAACGTGAGGTAAGTTATTTTTTTATGTATCTTGATGACCTGATATCTCAGAATTGGCCGTCGCAGCAGGCTAGCAAGTAGGCATGCGTTCTTAGTACGTATACTAACACTACTCAATCGACCACATTTCGTTCGTCAGAAAATACGTGATGTCTGCTACTTCTGGGATCTTGGATATTTTCATCTCATGTTGAAACACTCATCTCACGATGAATGTTTCATCGTGCGACATGAGATGAAAAAATCAAGATGGCTGCCGTCGACTATTGCAAGGTTCATATTATATGGATTTAAGATGTCTTTTGGGCATAATTACCTCGTTGATGTTGTTTCCAGCCCCGATCTGTTTGCTGTCAGTTCGTTACCCAGCCCCAGCCAAATTTAAAGCTGATAATTCGGATTCGAGTATTTTCTTTTTTTTTGCATTTTCTGAGAAAATTTACTGCAGTAATGTACCTATATTTTTAAGATCTTCAGAAAGTAGAGATTTCAACGAATAAAAAACACATTGCTTTTTTTTTAATCTCATGTTTTGAAGTGAGAATTTTTGGTTGAAAATAAAGTAAAATTAAGGTGTAAAAAGATAATATTTTAAATCCAAAAAAATACAGTCTATTTGGGGTATAAAAAGGTAAGTTTTTCCAAATTTGGTGAAAAAACAACATTTTTTGTAAAAGATCTACATTAAAAACCATAAACGTAGTTATTTGAACTTTTCACATAGGTACATTTTGAGGTTATATGAAAAAATGATCTATGCAAAAGTTGTAGATTTTTTTATTACTTACCTACAACTTTGCCAAATAACTTTTTTTTTCCATAGGACACTTGTAGTTTTGCCGGAAATCAAGAAAACCCGTTTTTTACCCTTAAAAACCCGTAAATTATTTTTCCTGTCAGTGAACGGCTAGACCGATTTCGATAATTATTTTTTTGTTGTGTTTGCTATTGTCAGGAGAAGGTTCTTATGAAAGAAAAAATGCTGAACCGATTTTGATGAATTTTATTTTTTTATACTAAACGACAGGACAACGTCTGTCGGGTCAGCTAGTACCAAAATAAATTATGAAAAATTTAGTTTTCTACCTTAATATCGATATTATTCGGATTAAGATTTTACTTTTATTGGGTTTTCCACAACCACAAGGTTTTCCAAAATATTCATTCGAAATGAAATAAAACGGAGAAACATTTTTTTTATTTTTCCAGCGTAAATTACTAGTTATATCTCATTTACATCTCATTTGTTTTATATTATTCCTAATAAAAAGTAATTCACGCTGTAAAAATGAAAAAAAAAAAATGTTTCTACGTTTTATTTCATTTCGAATGAATATCCGTTATATCTCAAAAAACCGGCCAAGTGCGAGTGGGACTCGCGCACTAGGGTATAGATAGAACCGGGAAATCCCGGTACCGAAAATCCCGGGATTTCCCGATTCTTTTGCTGTTTAAAAGAACCGGAAAATCCCGGGAATAAAAAACCGAGAACCGGGATTTTTGGGACTTTCGGGTAAAATATATTTCGTGTGATGGAAAGCAAAAATAATGTATTTTTTACTATTTTTACACTTAATACTTATTTTCTAACTTGTTTTTTATATTTAATTAAACCATATTTTAGTACTAATTGATTTACTTCATTTAAATGATTAGTCTGATTTAACTAGATTTTATGGCAGATACTACTATAATATGATGAGAGACATACGCAATTATGTGATTTTAGAATTTGATTTTGTCTAGCTAATGTTAATAGAGACTTAATATTTGTTAAATTATAATTTGTGATTAATTTATTGATTTATGACGTAAAAAACCGCGCACAAAGGGTTCCGTACCATTATCACAATTGGGTTCGGGAACTCTAAAATGAACACTGGACCAATCAAAATTCGTGGACGCAATATTATTAATTTCTACTACTGGCGCGAGTATATTACTAGATGGCGCTAGTGGTAAAAATAATTCGCACTAATGTTGTTGTTGATATAGCGCCAACGAAAAACATCACGTATAAAAACTTTAACTGTCTAGCTATCACGGTTCATGAGATACAGCCTGATGACAGACAGACGGACAGTGGAGTCTTAGTAAAGGGGTCCCGTGTTTACCCTTGGGATAAGGAAACCTTTCAATAAAAAAATGAAGCTAAATATAGCGTCGTACAGATGTTACAAAGCAAATCTTAAAGCATCTTACAGATGTTTACATAAAATCCCGAAAGTACCGAAAATCCCGGGAAATCCCGGTTCTTTCTTAAGCTGGTACCGAAAATCCCGGTTCTCAAAAAAGTTCCCGGTTCTCGATACCCTATCGCGCACGAAGGGTTCCGTACATTTTTGAGTTGAATGAAAGGAAAATTGCGATTTACGGTTTATGACGTATTAAAAAAACTACTTGCTAGATCTCGTTCAAACCAATTTTTGTTCGGAAGTTTGCATGGTAATGTACATCATATTTTTTTTTACTTTTATCATTCTCTTATTTTAGAAGTTACAGGGGGGGGGGGGGGACACACATTTTACCACTTTGGAAGTGTCTCTCGGCCAAACTATTCAGATTAGAAAAAAATGTTATTAGATACCTCAACATCATTTTTTAAGACCTATCCATAGATACCCCACAAGTATAGGTTTGATGAAAAAAAAATTTTTGAGTTTCAGTTGTTAGTATGGGGAACCCCAAAAATTTATGGTTTTTTTTCTATTTTTGTTCGAAAATCTTAATGCGGTTCACCGAACACACACTTACCGAGTTTCAACAATATAGCTCTTATAGTTTCGAAAAAAAGTGGCTGTGACATACGGACGGACGGACAGACGGACAGACGGACAGACGGACAGACAGACAGACATGACGAATCTATAAGGGTTCGGTTTTTTGCCATTTGGCTACGGAACCCTAAAAACGGTGGCTCGTAGAAAAAAAGTATTTATAAATTTTTGTAGATAATTTTATGATCTACAACTTTTGTCTGAAGTATTTTTATGTTAAAACTTACCGTTTTGCTGAAAATCGCGAAAAACTCTTTGACCTTTAATAAAAATTTTTCCTCACAGGGGAAAGATGGGGAACTTTCAAATTTTATTTTTAATGATTTTTATACAATCTCACCGATTTTCAGCTTGGTGGGAATTTATGTAACCTTGAATGTCTAATTTGGTCTAATTTGACCGGACTAGTTGGTTACCAACTAAAATTTTTAATCCCTTGAAAAATAAATGACCTACCCACTAGTACCCACAGATAGATTTACGATAGAGTTGATAACATTCACTCAAGTAAGATATGCCCGTCAGCGTGTGTACTTATACTCTACACTACAGTCAGTTTACGTTACTTACGTCTAACTTACGTTTTTCTACGTTCAGTATTTTTGTTCTGTTCTGAAAAGTCTGTCACAGCTCAAAAAATCTTGTCAAAGTTCACTTTCAGAAAATAGGCGAGCGACTATTACCATTAATTATTTCTACAATCCTAGTATTGTAGAATTATACATTGTATGCTCGCTCATCTATTTTCTGAAAAGTCTGTCAAAGTTTATTTTTAGAAAATAGGCGAGGGCCCATAAAATTTAGAATTATAGAAAAGGTATAGGTACCTACCTACCTATTGTACGAAATCTTTAAAACCTTTGCGTTGGGATTAGTTGGAAATGGGGTAATTTTTCGATTTGGAATCCGGACGCACGGGCTCAGTCTGGGTGGGTGGTGTGGAAATGTTTGAATATGTAGGTACCTACCTACAGTTTCCGGAGCAAATGCTACGGAATTCTGATTTGGAGAAACTAAAAACAAACTACTATTCTGTTTGTACGTACAGTGTCAACTAAGTACATACAAGTGAGTCCTTACCGCTTAGTAGATACCTACGCTCAAGCGCATCTTGGCACGGTTGGGACGCTACGCGACGTTTGTAATCTAAATTGTGTCTATAATATAACATTAACTCTATGGCCTGTAAGGTCCTTGAAAATGTTTAAACCGAAACGCGATTAATTCGATAATAAGTGTAGGTAAAAAGGTAGGTATAGTGCGAGAAATCTTTTTGGCCCCCCTGAACATAGGCGCGGGTAGCTGAGCAAAACGTGAATATGCGTCAAGTAGATAGAAGTGCAGTTCGTCGGGAGGGGACAGACTCTCCCCGCGCGTCACTCGTTCCCTGGGAGCCTCTTGCTATGCAGACAGCAGAACTGAGTGCTATCTGCTAAGTTCGTACGCTTATGCGTTTTGTCTTGAACTACTCTCTACTTGTCAGTCTATTCATACAAGTTTTTCGGTTTTTTCATTTGTTGTTGTTGTTATTATTTTTGTTGGTTATTCGTAATTTGTTATTGTTTTTTTTGTAATTGTGGATTTCTGTTAACCTTTGTTGTTTTAATTATTATATCCCGTGGACGATTAAAACGTCGCCAAGGACGTACCTAAAATGGTTTTCGTCTTCAACTTTTGTTTAATTTATGAAAAAAAGAAACTTAAGGTCTAGGAACTACCTATGACCTCAAAATGATCAAAAACTGCTGCTGTAGGGTTCCAAATTAGTCATTCTAGCCTAGCCGACGTTGTATCTGGGTTAATTACACTGTATAACACACTTATACTCGACTGTACCTGCGCGGCTTAGTACTTGCGCCTACGTTCAAGGGGGCCGAAAAGATTTGCGCGCACTATAATACCGACTAAGCCTTTTCCTTTTTGACGCATTTTCTATGGCCTTTTCAAAGTTTATAATTTTGTCAGTGGAATCAGCCTACCTATATCTACTTAAACAAAGCCGTTTCAAATAGCTTAGTAAAGGTTTACTACACTTTCAGATTTTGTTTTGATCCGTTTTCGGATGTCAGTTTGTTATCTACCTAGGCACCTACCTACCTACTAGATTACTTTATCTACTAATGAATGTACTCTAGGTAGGTACCTACCTACCGATATTATAGCAGACGCGGTAGGTAAAATAAGCAGGCACCTATCTCACTCACGTATGGTAGGTACTTTAACCTTGGCGATTTAAATGTAGGTACCTACTATTACTGTAGGTAGCTATATACCTAGTCCTACCAACCGAAATAAGTAGGTGTAAAACCCACCTAGGTCGTTCTAGCTAGATAGATATACTACTATGTAGGTAGGTATGTATTACAGATAGAGAATGTCTCTAAGCAAAGCTTGGTAAGTAAGTAGGTATCTACTTAACTTATTTAATACCTAA
>OY292394.1:24131903-24298205 GCA_958496205.1 Idaea biselata
TATCACCTAAGCACGACTATATGATGAGAAATAACATTCATTTAGCCTTTCACAATTGTGAGTTCGAGCCATATGCGGTCGACTTGTTTACCCTTCATGTTGAAATGATTTCATTTGAACTTAACCACAGGTCCAACTGCCGGTGGTGGGCGAGAACCGAGTAGGCTTTACAACACAGCATGCGTGACGACGCATATAGGTAACTACCTACCTACTACTTCCAATGTTGCACCCTTACCCGTTTAAATTATACGCTTGCACGAAGACAACACTTACGTTGCGAAACCCAAGGCTCTGTGGAGTAATGTAGCTTTTAACTAGGTATAGTTGGTAATACTATGTATTTATTGTGCGTATTGACTTCGACTTCATTTGTACAGAAATCATACTGCTGCGCACGAAACTTTTGTAAATTCTACGACAAAATTCGTACCGTGTGCCTTCGTCTCAAGTTATTTATTTTAGATTGGGCCGATAGCGAAACAAAGTGGGTCAGCTAGTCCATACGTACTTATATTAAAAAGGAAAGATTTAGTTGTTTGTTTGTTTGTACGTATAGACTCCGAAACTACTTAACCGTTTAAAAAAATATTTCACCAGTAGAAAGCAACATTATCGAGGAGCAACGCTACTTTTGATCCCGATATTGCCACGGAATCGAGTCTTACGAGGGTAAAACCGCGGGACGCAGCTAGTTATTTATAAAAATCTTTTGTGTTATAAGTTCTGCACAGCATAAGCAAAACGAAAAGAAAAAACACAAAACAACGAAGACAATTAGTTCTGTTGATTTTAATTAAAATTGTTTGTTTTTTATTGTAGGGGAAGCTTCTTGTATGTTTATTGGTCACAATTCGTCGGAGCACGCGAACTAAGAAGCAGCATAGCATATACCTACCGATATAAGTAGGTAAAGTAACTGTGATATATTTTTTGACAAAGTGCTGATCAACAACTGCGTAATATACATACATAATTATTTATAAATGACTAGCTGCGTCCTAAGTCCCGATCCCGTGGGAATGTTACTTAGGGTGAATGTAGCTTTCTAATGGTGAAAGATTTTTTTAAATCGGTCCAGTAGTTTTTGAGTTTATTCATAACAAACATACGACACATATACACACAAAAATACAAATGTTTCCTCTTTATATAGTATAGTACGGAAGTATAGATATACAGAAATATGTAACAAGCTTAGTAAACTTTTATACCATTTTCAATTTCACTATTGCATCGTCTGCTATCGCAACCATTCAATTCCAAATTGAAAAATGAAGCAAGTGTGTGGCTTGTCAGGCTGCGCATAGGTAGGGTTTCGTAGTTTCCTTCAAATAACAGGGATTGCAATTTGGAAAAGTCGTTACCACTAACACCTTAACTACCTAGTATGTAATATTTAACTGAACGGGCTCAAAATTTTATTTTTTTAAACTTCATTATTATGTACTACTGTCGTCTTCTTCTTTTCGTGTAGTGGTGTGGGTCACCTATGTGTGCGTTTTTAGAGTTTTCAGCTCGCCCTAAGGCCTCTAACTTGAAATAACGACTTAACGACTGCTATCAGAGATAACAAACTATAGTTTTTAGAGTTTTCAGCTCGCCCTAAGGCCTCTAACTTGAAATAACGACTTAACGACTGCTATCAGAGATAACAAACTATAGTTTTTAGAGTTTTCAGCTCGCCCTAAGGCCTCTAACTTGAAATAACGACTTAACGACTGCTATCAGAGATAACAAACTATAGTTTTTAGAGTTTTCAGCTCGCCCTAAGGCCTCTAACTTGAAATAACGACTTAACGACTGCTATCAGAGATAACAAACTATAGTTTTTAGAGTTTTCAGCTCGCCCTAAGGCCTCTAACTTGAAATAACGACTTAACGACTGCTATCAGAGATAACAAACTATACTATCGTGAATACATATTATTATGACGTATTCATTTAGTTGTTATAGGGGGTACACATAACTCTAAAAACTAGCACTTTAAAGCTCAATATTTCGAAAACAGAACCCTAAAATGGAAAATATTTACATTTACAATTTAATCAATCAATCAATCTTGTATTTGCAAATAAAGGTCGACACAGAGCTATCCAACGATACTCCACACGATTGGTAAACGAAAAAAAAATGTTTTTTGTACACGCACTTTTATTAATTTTATTCGAGGTATACCTACCGTAAAAATGATCGTTTAATTTTTTTAAACATACTTAATACTTGCTCGGCGTGATAAATAATATATTTACTCATGAAAAATACAGTTTCTTAGCGTCTCTGAGCTATGCGGCGGACAAACAGACAAACGGACATGAAGAAACTATAATATAATAAGGGTTCTTGTTGACTACGAAACCTTCAAAGTAGAAGAGGTCATAAGAGAACTAGCAAAATAATGTCTGGGAACTTTCTATTGTTCCGTGTCTCGAAATTGTGGGGAGTTTCATGTGGTAGGGGTAGGTGAGGGTTCGGGCGGCAGGGCGGGCGGCAGCGGCGGGCGCGGGCGGGTATTGATCGCTTGCACCACCTGCTTTATGCCATACCATGCCTGCACCTCGGAAAATTCCCTTTTCTCACGATAAACCTAATAAACCATAACCAAATTTGTTAACCGCTCTTTCTACTCCACATTACATCCGTTTAGGATAATTTTTCGATTTTCCGCTTCATAAAAGTAGCTGTCTGTGTATAATTTTGAATTGGTAAACTAAATTCTCTTCACATTTGTTCCTTTCACTAAATTTTGTTACAGCTAGGTATCTAATTGTCAATATTAGCGGGGTGACCATTACGAAACTACCGACGTCATTTTCACAAAAAAGTTGCGTAGACACAGTAGTACTATCTATTTAAAAAAGTTGATGCCAGTAACTGCTGCGAGACTGCTTTTGTGAAATTGACTTTAAAATGCATGCCACTAGTTTCGTAATGTAAATTTCGCAGTTACCTGACCATTACAGCTATTTTAGCCTGCACTGGGCTTGCTTAGAAATATTTTAAAGGAGCAATACTTCTGCAAAAACACAACGCATGATCGACTGACTTGACTGATTGGTCAAGTCAGTGCTCCCGGATTGAGTAAAGATGTGTTGTTGGTTCGAATCACGCTCTCCGTCGATCATGCGTTGTGTTTTTGCAGAAGTATTGTTCAATCCGGGAGCACTTTATTGTTCCTTTAAAATATTTCATTACAGCTATGACAAATCTTGTCGTAGCCGTCCCTGAGAAATTTTATAAATCAATCACCATCTATATGTAGATTCTCATCTGTATGAACCCCTCAATTACTCATCAGTTTCAGCATATAAGCAGATGTAGTACACAGTGTGTTCGAGACCCCCTTTCGGCTTCAACTACCGTCCTCGAAGCACTGTAGGTATACGTTATACGATACACCACCGATGTAGGTACTAGGTTTCAGTGGCTTTTCAGTGTATATTGTTACATATACTGGTATTAGGGAGAAAGTAGATCATAAAACTATTTAATTACCTAATAAAGGCTGCTAGCTTTCATTTCAACAACAGAATTGCGACAGCGTGATATAGTGCGTTTCATCTTTAAATTCCTATGCCGTCATGTTGGTAGCAAAACAAAAAAGTGCAAAATACAAAAAATTTAATGTGCTACCTTGAATTAAGGGAGATTTGTATATAAAGAATGAATAAACGAATCTTCCTGTATTCAAGGTTTAGGGTATAGCACATTCAAGATATTAAGGCAAGACTTTTTTGTTTTGCTACCAACATAACGGCATAGGAATTTAAAGATGAAACGCACTATATCACGCTATTTAAGATACAACCTGGTGACAAAAAAAAACAGACAGACGGACTGTAGACTCATAGTAAAAAGGTCCCGTTTTGACCCTCTGTGTACGGAACCCTAAAAATAATGTGATTTGTAGGGTGTTTCGTAACTCTCAGTCTATTTTATTTTATTTTACGAGGGGATTCAACTCGTTCACACCACTGAACTTCAGTAATTACATTTTGGTCGCCACCCTTAAAAGCCTTTGCAAAATATAATTTCCTATGGCGGCCAAAATAATTGTATTTTTGGGTTTCTAAACCAAATTTAATAAAAAAAACAATTATCAATCACAAAGTTTAAGTTATTTACCAAAAATTTAATTAAAAGGAAACAATGAAATCTAAACACCTTACTCTAATTGATTTAACAAAACTAGGTACTTCCTAATCAAATCTAATTCGACAAACACACAAATTAAACAATAAAACTATCGACTACCAATACAAAACTAAACTACGTCCGCGCGTCCGTACGGCACGACGACCAAGAAGAGAAAAAGCCCCGCGCTCGGCTTGCTGCTCGCTTATATAGCCGGTGGTATTGAATCCCCTCTGTCTCCTCTATTAATTTCCAACACGGCCTCTCCTGACACACTGACGTCCTCGTCAGGTACCTCAGATAAAAGTCAAGTGATGGCATAGACCGTGGCTCTGCAGCATCAGGTCTAGTAGACGGCCTCGCTTCGTGTGAACTCGATTGGTCCATGGGTCGTGTATCTGAACTGTCAACATTGCCTTCATTATTTAAATCTGAAAATTTATGGCAACGTTAATCAATAGTTCAAATGTTAAAATCTCCTCGTAACAAAGTATCAAGGAGAATCATTTAAAAAGTAAGAAATAGAAAAACAGAAAACAATATGGTCGACCACCATGCATAAAAATAAACAACACTGAGTTCTTACACGGTAGAGGCGCCAAGTAAAATACTTGCATTAGTTTGCTTACCACTCAGTGACCCAACAGTTAAAACGAACCGTCAAAGGATTTTAGACAGAGGCGCCAAGTAAAACACTTGCATTAGTTTGCATGTCTTAAAAGAGGCATAGGCTCAAAATGTTTGCGTACCTCACGAGGCATAGGCTCAAAATGTTTGCGTACCTCACGAGGCATAGGCTCAAAAAGTTTGCATACCTCACTACCGGCATAGGCTCAGAAAAGTTTGCATACCACGTAGTTTTTACACTAGATTTATAACGAATGAAAACAATTGTCCGATACTGACCGCTAGGCCATTTACGGCAAAGAGTAGTATAATAGTGATTTACGGTCAAGCATCAAACAATCAATCTCCATCAATCATAAGGCCAGCTCATCAGCAAGTACTCCTTGCTACATATCATTTTCATTGATAAGAGGCGCCAAAAAGTTTGCTTTATCAAGAAAATGACCGGCTCGTCTTCAAAGAAGGCGGCACAAGTATCAGGGGTCCACACGCCTCTCCAGGGCACCAGGAATTGAGCTGCTGCACACGCCCATAAGACCCAGCAACTAACTTCAAATCATATCTGTCATTGCTAAGTACGCCCTTACGACACGGTATGATCCCCGCATGCCAGGATCTAACTTTCCTTGCGACTGTGAATACTTTGTAACGAAAACCGTGTGACCCGACTGGAATACACGAGGAGCTTACTTTTTAGTGTCAACATCCTGCCTTTGCGTTGAATCCTTGCCAACCATTCGGCTATCCTTTGCCTGAGCATTTCTAATCTAGATTCACGATTGGACGTTGTTGTGATACCAATGTCTCGAATCAATACCCGAATAGCAGGTGTATCACTCTCAAGACCAATCAATAAGTTTAACGCTGATGCTCGAGTGGTTTTCGGCTTAGTTAAGTTCAGAATAAGTTGCAGCTGCCACAGATCGTCTGCCCATTCACTTTCGTGTTGTCTAGCTGCAACGCGAAACATATTGAGGACGGTGCGGACATAACGTTCAACTTGGTCGATATGAAATGATCCATCTCCGGGGTGATATGGTGAAGTTCAACACCTAGTACTTACATCCACGACGTAAAGTTTACAGACTCAAACATAAGTCCCTTACAAGATACGACAAACTTATCAAAGACATTACGTAGCTGTACTTAAATACACGTTTTAACTCCTCTACGTCTTGTCTTTCTATCGGTGTAAGAAACAAAATTTGTTAAGTGCATCGACAACAAACAGTATCTGAAGCCTTTCGATATGGGAAAAGGTCCCAAAACATAATTGTACATGTACGAACGGTAGATCTGGTTTTCCCATGTAGTTATGGGTTCTAAAGGTCTTCACTACACCCTCTTGTGGGCGATGCATGTAAAACAATGGGTTACATATTTTGTTACAAACGATCTTAATTCAAGAAACCAGAAATGTCGTAACACTACATCGATCACCTTATCAGCACTTATATCTATGCTCATCGTCGTTGAATATGCGGAGTAGGTTCAAACGATGATCCTTGGGCATAAAACACAAAATCCTAGGTTCTTCACCTACAGGCGTGTAACGATAGTACAGCACATTATTGCGCAGCACATATCGGGTTAAATCTAATTCACCCCGTTCTAGCGATTGGATCATCGTTCGAGCCCCCTCATCTCCCTTTTGAGCAATTTGAGCCCAATTTCTTGGTCGATCTATATTGCTGACTGAAGTACAGGGATTACGACTTAAATAGTCCGCATGTGGCAACATGACTCCATTTCTATAAATAATAACAAAAACATAATGAAGGAAAACCCATCATCTTGCCACAAGCAGTAACAAATCCTTTTTGTTTTGAGTTGCCTTAAGGGGATTACAATCTGTTGCCACAGTAAACTATTCACTAATAAATAATGTCTAAAATGTTTTAGAGACTTTGCCACGGCGAGCGTCTCTAGTTCATAAGAATGGTATGTTCGGCACCTTTCGTCACCCGACTATAATAAGCTACTACCCGTTGTTTACCATCCTTATGAACCTGTTGCAAAATCGCGTCGTACCAGAAATCACAAAATCGGAACAGTCCTTTATTTATTTGTCTATTTGTTGTAATTTTACAAGGTCGTTCTTTGTTAATGACATTTTAACATCACATAAACTTTAAGGGGTGAAACATGGAAAGTAATTAACCACGGCCGAAGAAATTAGAAAAACCCTATAGCTCCGCTATCTATCGAGAAATCTATCGGTATACCTTCAATCACACTTACTACAGACTTAATTGGAGTTTTGCTCGCATGCCCGGCGTTTAGCAAAACAATAATCGACCGAATGCCCAATCTTTTTGCAAGAAGTACATGTAGGTTTATTATTTGTTTTTTGTTCTCTATTATCCGTTTTATTGGCATCGTTTTGATTTCTTTCATTAATATTATGTTTGATAGACTCTAATCTACTTTTACAGTTACTTGACTGATGTCCAGGCCGCTTACATTTGTAGCAAACAATCGGATTAGTTCGGAATAGACGTGTGTTCGCATTATCTGCCGATTTATTATTACCTTCATGTTGTTTTACCGAACGATTACCTAAACGATTTTCTATCGAACTATTCTTAGGTTTAACAAACGTAGAAAGGTAATTTACTAGATTCTTAGGACATAAATTGGCATTAGTAGCCGTTGCTTTAACATGGGGATCGATAATACCTCGCAATATGATACAAGTTATGAGTTCATCACTAATTCCCTTTACTATTCGCAAACGTAATAGCGATTTACGTGCGTAGTCGGCATAAGTAAGAAAAGCATCTGAATTAGTTGACATCACTTCGAACAAGACTTTAGCCATATCAATTTTGTTAACACAGAGAGATCTAAAATCCGATTTGAAATTACTCCAAGAGCGGTCACTGCTGACCCATTCGTCCAACCAGTTTTTGGCTTCTCCTTTTAAACAAGACCCTATTCGCGACAGACATTCTCGCTCGTCCCATCGATTAGCCGACATGGCCCTATCTACCTCATCAAACCAAGCATCAACATCGTGAATATTAGGATCGAAGTTGGACACGTAATACTTCTGACTGTTTACAGTTCGTAAGGAGTGAATCGCCTCAACGATCTGCTCTGTACCGTTCGTAACATCAAGTTTTGTCGAAGTTTGACCCTGTGTGCGTGATTCCAATGCTTGAAGACGTGATTCAAACGCGGGCCATGACTCATGACCATTATATTCACGTTCGTGATGACGGGAACTCGAACGCTGACGACTACTCCGCCTGCGGTTATTACGACTGGTATGATTACGACTGCGACTACGATCACGCATAGACCTACGGCGAGAGCTACGATTACGATCACGGATGCAACAACGGTGTCGGCTATGACTACGACTACGTTGACGGCTGCGACTACGACTACGTTGACTACGACTACGGTGACGGCTGCGACTACGACCGTGACTACGACTATGATTACGGCGTCGAGACACACTACGCGACCGAGAATCATGAGAATGTTTTCTGTCTCGCCTATGACAATGACTACCTCGTCCTGTCGGAGGAGTAGGCGTTTGGCGCGGCGAACTAGATAAGCGCCTGTCACGTAAACGGCCACCATCACGTTGTTGATTAATTTGACTGAGATTATCAATCGGTTGAGATGACGACTCGGCCATCTTAATCGAAATAGGATTAAAAAAAAAACCACACTCAACAATATCGAGAAAAACAACAACACAAAGATTAAAAACTCGCCAAACACCAAAGTACCTACTCAACAAAATAATCAATCACAATACAAGCCACAATCGAAGTATCTAATTAGGGGAAAATAACGAACTGGTTTTTAAAACTATTGCGGGTACTATCGTTCGCATAACAAAATCAAGATAACGGTGTGGGAAGTTAAGTTACTAATCGCACTTCTGATTTTGGGTTTCTAAACCAAATTTAATAAAAAAAACAATTATCAATCACAAAGTTTAAGTTATTTACCAAAAATTTAATTAAAAGGAAACAATGAAATCTAAACACCTTACTCTAATTGATTTAACAAAACTAGGTACTTCCTAATCAAATCTAATTCGACAAACACACAAATTAAACAATAAAACTATCGACTACCAATACAAAACTAAACTACGTCCGCGCGTCCGTACGGCACGACGACCAAGAAGAGAAAAAGCCCCGCGCTCGGCTTGCTGCTCGCTTATATAGCCGGTGGTATTGAATCCCCTCTGTCTCCTCTATTAATTTCCAACAGTATAATTAAAAAATCATATACGTTGGTAGGTATGTACGTAGGTAAAATATTGGAAAATGGATTTGAACATTTCAGTTTTGTTCGTCGATGGTAATAACTCGTGTTGACACTTGCGTGATGGCAATCCGCTGTTACGTATTGCTTGCGGTCTGTATTCCGAAGGAAATGTCTGTTTCCGCTAATATAAGGATGTTGTTTCCCGGAGTCTCGTTTTATGGTAGGTTTTACATAACAACCGCTTTTTCAACCTAACGAAGTTGTCATGTGAGAAATAGGTTCCAATAAGACTATAGCTAGGTACTAAAGTTATAGTCATGTATGAAATTAACGTCGCATTACAACGTATTTTCTGAAATGAATTACATTATATTAATTTAATAACAGAGCCCTGCGGTTTCACACGCGTAAGTCCTGCTCCCGCGGAAATATCGGGATAGAAAGTAACTTTTGTGTTTTTCTAGGTCTTTAGCAATCATCTCCTCAAACAAGAGTTTCATCTCCATCCTCTCAGCGGTTTTTGCGTGAAGAAGCAACAAATATACAAACTTAGAATACAAAAGATGACCATATAGGTAATTATGATTTTGACGACCTCTGTGGCGCGTCGTGCGAAAGCGCGACTGCAATGCAGGAGGTTGCGGGTTCGATTCCCGCCGGGTGCAAGTATTTATGCTTATAGAATAAATATTTGTGTCTGGTCTGGGTGTCCCTCTATGTATAATATGTATGTATTTACAAAAGAAAAATAAATATAAGTATTATATCCGTTGTCTAGTCACCGTAACACAAGCTTAGCCGCTTACCACGGAGCTAGATGGCGGTGTGTGTTGTTCACAGAATTTATTTAATTTATTAATTATAACTATCAATCCGAATTCCCGTTTCCAAGCCCGATAAATTGGATCAAAACAGTAAATTGAGAATTATTGGCAAAATCGAGGCGATTGATGGGTCATTCCCCTTGTCCACCCTCTATCCAGGATGGTTTAACACAAGGGTCCCCCGTACCATGCACCAGATGTACTCCTGATTGTGATGATAAAGTTGTGTACTTATCGTTAATTGTCTCCACAGCAACGATTTCTAACTTATTATAATTCTCATAAAAATATCCTATATCATTTGAAAATAAGTCGTCTTGTCAGCAAATATTTTCATTTTGTTAACGATACCAAAAAACTCTATGTCCCCATAAACATGTAGATGATGGGGCATTTAATGTCAACTTCAATCAGGAACTTTGTTACAACATAGTTCAGTTTATAAATCAGAGTCAATGTTATGCAATATGTGCTTCGGTTTTGCTGGGGGTTGTGGGAGAAGCAGGGAGAAGGGGATGCGAGACCTTCAACTAACGGTGCTATTGACCTGCGGATCAAACACCACGTGGAACTAATCGAGCGTAACACAAATGTTTAATGTCGAAAACGATGTCTGCACGTCATGGTAAAAGTCAAAGATTTTATATTTTATCAATGACACTGCACAAAGTTTACCTATTTACCTCGTTTACTAAGTACTTATACCAATGCCCTGGACACGGACAATCGTACTAGACTAACTAACTACCTGAGCTTACCTACACAATCGCAAATTGTAGGTTCGCTACCTAAGTGAGTAATAGTGATTGATGCCACATCCTAATTGGCGAGTGTTCCGTTCAGTCATTTTCGCATATTGTTTCAAATTGCTCCGTACTGGTCGGCGCGGTCGCGGCGGCTCGCCGCCTCTGATTCTAGAAACGATTCATCCGTTGTCAGAATCTGCTTTAACTCTATAGATAGGCCGTTGATCTCGATATAACAAACCAAACTTATCCTGGCGTGAACAGATATTGCGCATAGAAAGCTCAGCAGACGAATGTATATGAGCGTAGTTAGTAGATTAGAATTTTATGTATCAAATTCGGGTGTAGGACAATAGTGCAAATTGATAGCGTCGTTCCTTCCGGCAATGCGTACAAGGTCTGGGTTGTTGAGGTCGTCGCCCTGGGCAGGCGCCCCCGCCTCCGCAAACGCGCTGCCGCCCCCGCTTACTTGCCAGCTGTCTCCGCCCGGTTATATTTAGACCGGATGGCGGAGCTCTCACTGAAACAGATTCTCCCCTCTGTTAGCATAACGTACCAAACTGTTTGACGGAGCCCTTTAATGCGGAACAATGACACCGAACGCGTTCAGATGGTATAACTGAGTTCACTCATTATCGCATTGCCCCGCTATCGCCGTCGTCGCCGAAGTGACGACGACGACGCGCCGCCGCCCGCGCCTCTCCGGGCGCTGCGGACCTACCATGTCGCCACTCCTGTCGATATCCGTCGCTGAGGAAATGAAAATCGATCATTATCGAACGATCTAGACGAGGCTCGATTAAACAAACGACGTCTTACACACCTATGCATTAGAACTAAAATGGGCACAGGCGCGTCGAACAGAACGTGGTACAACCTATTCGAACCTAAAAAGGCCGAAGTACCGTTACCCAACAAATGCAGTGAGATGCAAACGAATACGCCTGCGCCGGCACACATCGCACAGTTAAACACACAATACACCATGACATATCGATGTGAATCTTACGCCCAAAACCGGGAACCTCATTATAGAAAGTAAACATGACTCCACACTAAAGATTATGTTAATTTCGGCATTTACGACCATGTCTTTTAAAACAAGGTGAGAAACGAAATGCAAGTACCTAACTACCTATTATCCTAAGCATGGAATGAAGCTGAAAAGATCGACTTGACTGAAAATTTTCATGACATTAAATAAGTCAATCACCATGGGACTTGCTCAACATCAGTTCGCATTTAACCCCCTTATATTATAAATGCGTAAATTTAAATGTTTGTTTGAATGTGTGCGTCAATCACGCAAAATTGTTAAACGTATTTGGCTGAAATATATGAATAATAAGTATATTTTTTTATTATACGTCCAGTATCAAGGGACCTTTGGAAGGCGTGCGTGGTTTAAGTTGTATGGCGTAATTTTACTCGCAAAGCATGAAGTGAACACCGGGCGGGCGATTATTCCTGTCAGTATTATTAAGTGTAGCCAACAAAAACCACCGGATCAAATAGAACTAGGCACCTATATTGAGAAATTTACGGATGAAAACTACTTAGACTGTGTGGGTGTGATGGTAGTGGATCGGATACTGAGGAACTATGGGGATTATGTCGCCTGCCGTAACAATGTCCAACAGACACGTATAAATCAGCTAAGCAAATTACAGCAAGCGAGCAACAAGGCTGAAGGATGGAGTGACCTCACTGGATTTTAAGTCATCACTACCAGTGATAGAGAGCGAGTTAGCTCATCACTGACGTGAGGTGTCCATCCTCCGAGCATTTCTGCTCTCGCGACTCTACTCTGACCGGCCAATATGAAGGCAAGCCAGAGACGGGGGACCGCTTCTTCGTCAATGTTCACTCCGACCAGCCAACTAAGACAAGTCGGAGATGAGGAACGATGACTTCCCCCTGGATCACTCGGAAGCCGCGGGGTCTTTACCTACTCACCTAATTATTATTGAAAATAATAAGATTTGATACACTAAAAGCTGTATCGCTAAAACTGTATCGCGATCGCTCTTCAATAAAGAACAGATAGAAAAATAAACAGACGCACTGATTTCTGTACCTATAATAAATAACGATTGAAGAAACATAAGTAATGATATTGAGATATTTATCTACTAGTAGCACACGTGTCTGACATATCGATGTCCGGTCACGTGCAGCGAAATGATCCGTGTACCGTAAAATTGCATGTAGGGCACCTTTGAACCAATAATAAAATTGACTTGAGGGATATGATGCGAGTGCAACAAGCTTGACAAGAACAACAAACCAATATCTTGTGCCGAGCATATTTTAAAGCAATAAATTCAATTTTCAGTCCAATACGGTTCACCAGCTTGATACTTTTGCAACACTGGTAATGGTTGCATGTATTATAGCGTAGATGATTTCATTAAAATAATATAGTAGGTAGTCGGACTGACCTGCCGCATCAAGTTCTCAAGGTGAATGAGTCACAGTTATGATGTCTGTTGACATCATTGCCTTATTAAGTTAATGTTGGCACGCAACGGTATACAGACAACTTTTGGAAACGTATGTACCTAATATATTAAATTACGTTATAAATTACAAGCTGTGGTTTTATTCAACAGTAAACAAAAATAGCTGCAGAACATCTAAGTATCCTCACCGCATTATCAGCGGAACTCTGCTTAGAGTGTTACAGGCGCCGAGGCGCACAACTACTACGGAAACTGTGGTATTACTTTTGCCGTTTAGTTAATTATTCAGTCGATTCTTTTTTCAATTACGTCTTGGGTTTACCTACTACCTATAAAATAGTAAACGACAGAATATAGGAACATAAGACGAAATTTTCTTCATCACAATTTTCAACTTGAGATTATATCAGCGATGTAGAAAAAACAGTTGACCGCTCTTTGAGGGCAGAGCAAATCAAACGATTTGTAACAAATAAGTATCATAAGTTTTTAGAAAAGAAAAAACGAAATAAGCTGTCCTTTATTGAGGAAATTGATAGCTTTTCCGGGGTCATTTTATATCAAAAGCGAAAAATGTACAAACAGATAAATTACGGGACAGTAGGTAAATACTACAAACAGATAAAGTTACCTATACTCTATACCCATAGAATTATGTTTATAATGGTTCTTGTTCTACTTTTGGGGAAGTTTACTGTGTTATTTTTGCCATGAAGACGCTCGTCGGTGTTCCGCCCGATACACCGCATAGACTGCTGCTACCACTAAGGAAGCCGGTCGCACGATAAGTGTGCTACATATAATACCAAATCACATAGACTACCATCAATTGAAAAATATACTTAGCGTTCAATTCTGGAAATTAACTTGGTTTCGGAAACTAAGATCTAAATGTAAAAACAAAGAACTGTAAATTTTAAAGGAAATTAATAAATAAGTAAATTAAGAGCTGTCACTTTCAAATAAATGTATGAGATTTTGATTTACATATTTGATCTAAGTTTCTGAAATAGAGTGTAGGCTAGTATATTTTTTTATACTTATTAATATTTTAGAAATCGATAATAATCTAGACTTACGAGTAATCCGGCGAAACCCAGAGAAATGTAAGGCCATAGAAGCGACCAGTATTATCAAATTTATGACCTAATTTTGACATTAAAATTCGACAGCTGTCTTTAATGCCCTAATTACATCTCGCCTATGCTTCAAATTCAAGGTAATTTATCCTCACTTTTTGTGGCCATGAAAATTCAAAGAAAGTGTATCTAATTGTTTGATACGACACACACACACACACACCACAGTGCAACCGCGTATCACAAACTATCAGGAGCTATCAGCGTGAGATAAGTAGGAACATACAAAACTCCGTTATACAAAATAAGTCATCTAGTAATACAACGTCATTTTAAAGAGGTAAAGTTCCGATCATCGTCTATGTTTAGAGGAAGTAATCTGGAACTCCTGGACCGATTTTGATGACTTTATATGAGGGTAAGTACATTGAATTGGGAGGAACAAGGGCCATTTTTATTTTCGATATACCCACGGGATTCTGACATATGCGGGTAAACCAAAAAACTGTAATTTATAAAGTTGTTTTGAATTTTGTAATATTTATTATATTAGGTAAGGATTTATTTATTTAGAGGTTTGTCGAATAACTAAGGATAGTTCTAGACTAGACTCTATTAAAGAAACGTACGATCCAAAGCAAATCAAATACCTACTAGGTAGTTACTAAAAGAGTTTCGAAATTTGTTTTGTGTATTATAAGTCGGTATAATATCTGTCCTGTGCACATAAATAGACCATAAAATCACCATAAATTTGATATTCAAATTTTTGTACATTAATCTGAAATTTGTGTGGTCACCTCTCGGTGTTACGTTACATCTAACTAAAGAAATGATAATCTATCTTTTGATCTCGACTGATTCATCTAATTACATACCTATTAAACAGTGAATACACAATATGATGAGTAATGGTATAAACGTAGATACATTATGTAGGTACCTACACTACACGTAAACTACGAAATATATTGTACTTACTATGGCAAAGGTTCACAGATGGCAGATTTTATTTCACTATTTTAAGGAGGTTACCTAATATATTGAACAAGCTGACCCGACAGACATTGTCCTTTCCGTTAAATTAAAAAAACCTAGAACCCTACCCTACTACTATCCTACCCTCTTACTACCCTACCCTACTACTACTATGTCCTATAGGTAGGTATATATATACTATTTAAGAGGAGTATATACGCCAACGACCTTGAAACTGAAAATCCCTGTCGGGCTCATCGAAAATTGTTGATTATTTCATAACGGAATGTCGTAGAACTTTTTTTTGTGCACAGATTGTAGGTGACATTGTTTCCTACATTTTGGTGTAGTTTTAAGACAAGAACCTACTATTGGTGCAAAGCCTATCCAAATTTTAGACAAAAAATGTCTGATTTAACTAAAATGTCGATAGGCTTTAATACGTTTCGACATATTTGTATGAAAACTGCACTAAAATATCGGAAACAATGTCGCCTACAATCTGTACACAAAAAAAAGTTCTACGACATTCCGTCATGAAATAATCAACATGGATTTTCAGTTTTTCAGAATACGGCCCTTAAGTGAAGCAAAAAAAAAACAATTTTCGATTATTGGTACTAAAGAGCGGAGCTCCTTTACGATATGTATTTTTAGGGTTCCGTACCCAAAGTTGTACAAAAAACGGGACCCTTTTATTAAGACTCCATAGTCCGTCTGTCTGTTGTCACCAGGTTGTATCTGATGAATCGTGGTAGAGAGTTCAATTTTTCACAGATGATGTAGGTTTATCTAGTGTCGCTATAAACAACAAACAACTAAAAACAGAATAAAATAAATATTTAAGTGCCATATGTACAACAAACGTGACTTATTGTGCTCCCATAAGTCCCAAACCGCTTTGATATTATAGTTAGGAATCCGTATTTTTTATCATAATAGCTCATTAGTGTATGATAATTGATAAGGTAGGTACACGATTTACGTAACGTTACTTTAAGGGTTTATATTCATAAAAAACCTTTTCAGAGGATCTAAACGTGCGTACCAATTATCTTTTGAAACCTGAGGTTTCAGATGCTTTTGATTCCCCCCATAATGTGTGAGGTGGTTTTCCGAAAGATTTTTATTTATGTAACCGAAATCGTTTTATTATGATACGAAATGAATTTTGTTTCAATCGAGAAATTCAATAGAAACGTTTTGTTTACAAAAGTACATGTTTGTTTACAAAAGGTAATTGCTAACTCACCCGCTCCTTAATCCGATTACCGATATTTCATGATGATAAGTCCTGAAACAGAAAATGTATTTGAATATTTTGAAGAAAAGTGGTTGTGGTAGGTCCTGTACCTAAATATAGGTTTAGGTACACGACCTACTACCACCTGTACCTAAACCTATATTATGAATAAATGATTGAATTAAATGAATTGAATTAAAACAATATTATAATATTTTGTTTACACGAGCTGAAATAACAGACACTTATAAAATTAAAGAAACTTAAAAAATATTGAAAACTTAACTTAGCATAGCGAAACCACTAAGGTTTATAAATTATACAAAGTATTACTAACGCTGTTAGGCGAAGGTGTTCAAAACGCTGACGAAGTCGCGGGCACAGCCAGTTGATATTATGATTATAATAAGTACAATAGCACAGCCTAGCCAACGTTTATAGGTACATCTACTTCACATCCAATTTTTCATTTTCTCAAATGACGTATTTACAACTGTTTGATATTTTCATACGTTTCCCGCTTAAGTATGTGTACACTGCGCTCGGTGGGAAAATAAAATTAAATCAGCCCGCATTCTCCAAGTTAAGGCAAGACAAGTTAGTGGCTGCCATTCATGGAAGTGGAAGTGACTCGAGTACTCGCGTGGCTTCTAGTTCTCTACCTACCTATCAGGAAACGGAACGAACGAACGAACGACTACGCGAGCGACGGAAAAATAACAAAGACAACGAGACGTCCGCGTCGCGCCGCGGCTGCGTAACAAGTGATTTATCAATGCTTTAGCGGCTTTCTATCCATATAGTATATAGTCCAGGATCCCTGGTACATTTTTGCAAATTGATTACTATCGAGCTAGTTTTCCGTGAGTTTTGATGAGACACCCAACAATTAATTTCATATTCGCTACGCTACTCACGGAAAATTAGCTTGATAGTAATCAATGCAAAAATGTACCAGGGAGCCTGGACTAATATAATTTCACTTATTATTCCTTCGATAACTAAATATAAACTAATGTAAATATAACGGTAGCTTTTTAGTAAAGTATGAAAGCACCACCTCCTAAAGTTCCTTACTTTGCACAAACTTTAATCCACCTAAAACAAAAGTTTTAGTAACTCTGAAGTCAATTCAGTACGAATATATTATATGTGTAGTAAACTGTGTTATATACACAGTTATGCATAAAAATAATAATAATAAGTACGCAGGGCACCTTGAGGCGAGGTGTAGGGGAGTTCCCGCAGCTTCCCGAGTGCTCCAGGGGGAAATCACCATTCCTCACCTCCGGCTTGCCTTAGTTGGCTGGTCGAAGTGAACAATGAGGAGAAGCGGTCCCCCACCTCTGGCTTGCCTTCACCGGCTGGTCAGAGTGGAGTCGCGAGAGCAGAAATGCTCGGAGGATGGACACCTCACGTCAGTGATGAGTTGGCCCGCTCTCTGGCATCCCAGTGATGGTTTAAAATCCAGGGAGGTCTCTCCATCCTTTAGCCTCTCACGTCCCTGTTGCTCCCTTGCTGTAATTTGCTCAGCTGATTAGGGAGCCCAGTTTGTGAGTTGGCGAGTCTCCGTCTGCCATTTTTACGTGTTTATTGAACATTGTTAACGGCAGGCGCCATAATCACCATAGTTCCCCCAGTAGCCAATTCACTACCACCACATCACTATAGCCCATGTTGTTTTCATCCGTAGATTTCTCAATAGTTCTATCCGACCCGGTGGTGGTTGTCCTTGGCTGCATTTTATAGTGCAGACAGGGATAATCGCTGGCTTGGTGTCCACTTCATTGTTTGCGAGTAAAATTGTTATTGAAAAGGGCCTCTACGTGTTGGCTTCGGCTCCACGCACGCCTTCCAAAAGTCCGGGGCTCCATAGCCCCGTGATACTGGACGTATAACAGACATAATAATAATAATAAATAACAGTTATTATTTTTAGTTACTTAGTTAGTTACTTAGTTAGTTGCTCCCTTGCTGTAATTTGCTCAGCTGATTAGGGAGCCCAGTTTGTGAGTTGGCGAGTTTTTACGTCTGCCATTTTTACGTGTTTATTGGACATTGTTACGGCAGGCGCCATAGACACCATAGTTCCCCCAGTAGCTAATTCACTACCACCACATCACTATAGCCCATGTTGTTTTCATCCGTAGATTTATCAATAGTTCTATCCGATCCGGTGGTTGTCCTTTGTTGCATTTTATAGTGCAGACAGGGGTAATCGCCGGCTTGGTGTCCAGTAAAATTGTTATTGAAAAGGGCCTCTACGTGTTGGCTTCGGCTCCACGCACGCCTTCCAAAAGTCCGGGGCTCCATAGATAGCCCTATGATACTGGACGAATAACAGTTATACATATTATGTATATACAATTATTAATTAATTTGTACCTACAGTCGAATGAAACGGTAAGGTCTATTACTGACCATTTTAGTCAGGGATACAAAAGCCAAAATCCTCAATATGTAACTATCGATCTGGTCAATGGTCAAGGGTTACCCCTTACCCCTCTCACAAAAAATCCCCATCCTCTGTCACCACCGATTTCTCGAAAAATCTTTTGTCGCCTTCTGGTCGCCTTGCACATTTTGAAGCAAAAATGCTCATTAGCAGATTTTATCATCCGCAGACGGATAGGTAGTACACTTATTGAGACTTTACCGCGATGGTGAAGGGAAAGGGGGGGGGATATGAGGGGGTAAGGAGGAATGCTGACCATTTTCCATCATCCGTTATCGAAGCATTCCAGCATTCCGGCTCTGTATCCCTAACTATAAGACTAGAGTCGGTGCCGCCGCACCGCTCAGCAGTTATTATAACCTACTTTGCTGATATAAGCTTGTGCGGCTCATGGGATCTTCTCTCCTATTTATTATATCACTAGCTGAGTCCCGCGGTTTCACCCGCGTAACTCTCGATTCTGTGGGAATATCGAGATCAAAAGTTACTCCTAGATAATGTAGCTTTCGGTGAAAGATATTTTGAAATCGGTCCAGTACTTTTTGAGTTTATTCATTACAAATACACACATACAAACACACAGACACAAAAATACAAATCTTTCCTCTTTATAATATTAGTGTAGAATTAGTGTAGATTATTCGAAGTTGTTACAAAAATCAAATGTAACCTAAGTTAGTTAAATTAAAAATGCTTTTTATGTAAAAATGCAAAAACATAAGTCTAAGGACTATAAGTTACCCAAAATATCTTCAGATATAGCTTTTCAAATTATTGCTACAATGTAGGTTTAGCAGTAGTAGGTAAGTACACTACAAATGAAAAAAAAAAAGAATTTACTTATCCTATTTCGAGCCTCCAAAATGTTAACTTATGTTTTGAAATGGCGATAAAAATATGTTTGATATCTCTATACTAGGTGATGAATACAAGGACGTTTGTGAAAAATATGGATTTCCGTTTGTGAGTTTCTCGCAGCCGCGATACGGGCATCCGTTTGTCGATGCTGATATAATGCTTATTCGTTGTGCATTTTATTTATAGTTTAAGTTTATCTGTATTTATGTACTTACCATTTATTTTACGTATTTATTCGCATTAACTTTAACAATAGGGTAATGGGTGTCTTTCTATAAATATGTAAGTTATGTAGGTAGTAGGTAGGTACCTATTTACAAAAGAAAAAAATAAATATAAGTATTATTTCCGTTACGTGTAACACAAAAGTAAGAATGTATCTACAGGCAGTTTACGGGATATACGTTGTTCTACACGTGCAGACGTAAATTTTTTTTAAATCGAACATTTTTTTTGCTGAAGTGATTTTAAAATATGAATGCAGTTCATATTTAGATTATAGTATAGTACTTAACTAAATAAAACACAATTTATAGATAAGGGGGCGTCCATAAATTACGTGAGATGTTTAAGGGGGGGAGGGGGTCGAGTCAAATCTCATCTAATCTTACGTTGGTGAGAGGGAGGGTCTCGGCAAATATCACGCAATTTTTTTTCTGATTGAAACAAAAAAAAATTATACTATTTTGGTCCATTTAGTCCAGATTGTACACGCTGAAAAAAAATTCTGCTACCGGAGCTGTATTTTCTGCTCCAGTAACTGAACACACTCTACAGTTTGTTAGTCCAATTTTTTTTTCTTTTTACAATAACAATCCAACGTATTTACCTACGTAAGAAACCCACATTTTGAAAAATCTCACGTGAGATTGGAGGATGGGGGAGGGGGTTGAATAAAATCTCACGACATCTCACCAGGAGGGGAGGGAGGGACAGAAAATTTCAAAAAACACCTCACGTAATTTATGGACGCCCCCTAACTAGCTGTGGCTCGCGGTTTTACCCGCATAAGTCCCGATCCCGTGGGAATTTTTCGAAATGCCTACATCACACAAAGAACACACTCTCCAAATTTCAGCTCTCTACTATCGGCGGTTTAGGCTGTGCGTTGATAGAAAATCAGTCAGTCACTCAGGACAAAGAATTTTAAAGATATAGATGACCTCCAACTCTCAGAAACAGCTGATTTTTAAGTCAACTTTAAACTCGACATTTTCGAATAGTATTACAAATATTAAAAGGCGTGTATAACAACGTATATAAGCAACCGTTTATAAACTCCCACCCCTGTATAATCTTGACTTGCTAAAAATCCTAGTAATACAATAATTATACTTTTTTTTAAATACATACACTGAAAACCAGAAAAAAACATTGGTCAGCATAAATACTTGTCCGCGGCGAGAATAGAACCCGTACGTAGCCAGGGAGACTCGAAAAGGCTTTCGGAACTATTTATACAAGATATAATACAATTTTTGGTAAACACGTCTTACAAATCCTCGCAAGATACCTAAGTGTACCTATAAGTATACCGAACGGCGATTTCTCACTACAATAACAGTAATCGAATTCTAATAGCAATGAGAATGTTTTAACGACACGTTTAACGCTGCGCGGGCGCAGCGCAGGTAGGTAGGAGTTACAACGGAAATGCCAGGCCTACACAAGCGCCCGCGCACCTTATGCCATGCCTGAATTAGACTGCGGCATTATGAAATTGATATCCATCACAATTATTATAGGTATTAATTTATTTGCTATTTATCAAATTACCTACTGATTCTAATTATTATTCTAATTCCCGATCCTGTAGGAATGTCGAAAAACCGTTTCTATGCTGATACCTACCTAGTACCTACAATCCTACATAAATCACAAAAAACACTCCCTCCAAATACGTTTCTGGGACTAGCGGTTTAGGCTGCGCATTGATTACATAGTTGAGTCAGTCAGTCAATCAGTCACCCCCCACTGACTCAACCCATTCTCAGTCCCCAAACCGACACCGGAAATGAATGCGTGACTGACACTGTCATATTGAGTCGCGCTGAGAGAAAAAAACAAAGTACGTTTATTCGGATATTACCAAGATATCTCTTTGAAATGTCATTTTTTTATATTTAGTCTACTGTGTCTTCAGAACGTGACCTCCAATGAGAAGAAGACATAAGAAACTCATGGGGTTTTTTTTTGTATATTTTTTTGCAGTAATCATGTGATTTACATTGTCGCATATACATATATATTATTGAACAAAAGTGGAACTGGAGCAAAAATCTATACTATAATAATCTTGACTAGCATTACAAGAGCGAAAGTAACTCTGTCTGTCTGTCTATCTGTTCAAATAAGTTATTATATACAAAATAATAAACATAAAAAAAAATTAATATCAAAAAAACTTAAAACACTATACTTACACTTACACAACTTAGCAACGGATTCAGAGAGCTAAGTTACTGCAGTACAGCTACTCGTCAGGCTAACTCGTACGCTAGTTACTGCAGTACAGCTACTAGTCAGGCTGACTTGTACGCTAGTTACTGCAGTACAGTTACTAGTCAGGCTGACTTGTACGCTAGTTACTGCAGTACAGCTACTAGTCAGGCTGACTTGTACGCTAGTTACTGCAGTACAGCTACTAGTCAGGCTGACTTGTACGCTAGTCAGTGCAGTGCAGCTACTAGTCAGGCTGACTTGTACGTTAGTTACTGCAGTACAGCTACTAGTCAGGCTGACTTGTACGCTAGTTACTGCAGTACAGCTACTAGTCAGGCTGACTTGTACGCTAGTTACTGCAGTACAGCTACTAGTCAGGCTGACTTGTACGCTAGTTACTGCAGTACAGCTACTAGTCAGGCTGACTTGTACGCTAGTTACTGCAGTACAGCTACTAGTCAGGCTGACTTGTACGCTAGTTACTGCAGTACAGCTACTAGTCAGGCTGACTTGTACGCTAGTCAGTGGAGTGCAGCTACTCGTCGGGCTGACTCGTATGCTAGTTACTACAGCGCAGCTACCCATCGGGCTGACTCGCACTGCGTAAGCAAGATAGGTATACGTCCATATCTATTCAAACAAATGGGTTTTCTGAGTGCAGTATGATTATTGGCTGTTTGTTACTATTTTTAAGGACGTACCTCCCTATCGATATATGTATGCCATTGATTAATTCAATGATTAAATTGCTATATGATGATTGATGATAAACACCGTATCGGTTAATGACATAGTTACATCGTATCAGCTATAGGTACAACACGTAGAAAGCTGAAAAATACACCGGTCAGTATAATAATTAATAATAGACGCCAACGGTTTAATAAATATTAGTTATTATTACGAATATGTAGGTATCACAACCGATATGCGTAGGTTTGTCCTACACCGTGGTTCTACCTACCTTTAACAGCTACCCACTCTTTTACACAACGACTCTTACAATAATAAATACCGAAGCAAGAATTAAGTCGATACTAAACTGCAATGGACAAATCAATACTTATACTTATAATAATATAATACAGGAAGAGATATCAACTCGAAAACAAATAAAGTCTATAAAACTTAACACCCTGGTGACAGATATCGTGAAAATAATCCGAAATCGTGGTTTCGCATCTCATAAGTCTTCGCAAATATCCTCGACTTTAATAAGTATTGATTCCAAAACTGTAGTTTCAAATCAATTGATTTTGATCTAAGAAATATCTGTTCCGGGGTACGGCACAGGCTTGTGCGCCAATAATATAGCTCTTACAGTGAAGCAAAACATCGCGAGGTAACCCGCGTCTTAAAATCAGGTACAATTACGAAGCTAATAGCGGTTGAAATAAATCAAAGTTCGAAGTCAAAACTTCGAAGTTAGTATAAGCAAAGTAAATGTTACTTCGTGCTATATAAACATAAACGAACACCTTTCCATACACTTATTAAATGGAAATAAGGGTAATGGTGCCGCACATAATAACTAGCAAATGTTACAATCTCGGAGGAGACGCGTCGCGTCGCCCGCAACGCGGACGTGAGTAAATCGCAAGGCGGTACAACATACAATACACGATATAAATTCGACCCACACCTTTATTTGCATTGCGCAGTGATACCGCTACTGATAACTACGCAGTCGTATTATATTTGTTCTTTGCTTGAAAGGAGTGTTCACTTCCATATAAACTTATTTAAGAGGAAAGGATACTTCTCGTTCTCCATACAAACGTTTTCGAATGTTTCCTCCCTGGACAAAGACATACAAAATATGTTTATACCTATATCTGCCAAGACTATGCCCCTACGTTTTTTTTTTTCATATTCTGATTAAGAGTAATGGTGATATTAAATTTAGAAAAATTAGTATATCAAACAAATCAAAACATGGTCATGGCTGATATATATCAGAAACTTATATAAGTTTTTTGGTATAAGCATATTTTCTCTAATGTCTTTATCCAGGGAGGAAACAGTCAACCACGTTTGTAAAGGTTGTATGAAGAAGAGAGTAGGTATCCTTTCCCCTTAACTGCCTATCCGACGTGTAAGGATAGGTTCATTTTTGAAGGGTGTTAATGGTTTGCAAATCTTTGCCAAAAGTACTTTTGTAATGTTACAATCAAAACATTTTCACAATACGTCATTGGGAGAGCTTTAAGTTTGGTAACAAGCCAGGACGATCTATATACCCTATTTCAGAAACTTTGATCATAGACCTGTCAATTTTAAAAGAAAAAGTAAATAAAGACCAGTTACTTTCAAATGAATGTATGAGATTTTTACTTACATTTTTGATCTAAGTTTCTAAAAAAGGTGTAGTAGCCGGCCACGACTTAATTCCCAAACTTTTTTGTTGTGACGGTCGTGGTAGTTTGCCACTTTATTGGGTTCCGTACCCAAAGGAAAAAAAATGGGACCCTTTTATTAAGACTGTCTGTCTGCCTGTCTGTCACCAGGCCGTATCTCATATATAAATTAATAAATAAATAAATTAAATAAATTATAAATTAAATTAATAAATTCTGTGAACAACACACAGCGCCATCTAGCCCCGTGGTAAGCGACTAAGCTTGTGTTACGGTGACCAGACAACGGATATATTACTTATATTTATTTTTCTTTTGTAAATGCATACATATTATACATAGAGGGACACCCAGACCGGACACAAATATTTATTTATTAAGCATAAATACTTGCACCCGGCGGGAATCGAACCCGCAACCTTCTGCATTGCAGCCGTGCTTTCGCACGACGCGCCACAGAGGTCGTCAAACGTGATAACTATGAACCGTGATAACTAGACATTTGAAATTTTCACAATTTCCGTTGCCGCTATAACAACAAATGCACAGAATAAAATAAATATTTTCCCAATTCCCATACAACAAACGTGATTCTTTTGTGACAATGGTGCGCCAGTCCGACTCGCACTTGGCCGGGTTTTTTGGCGTTCTGATTTTGTTTCGATCGACGCGAGTGAAACAGCGAGGTATTTTCATCGTGTTACAAATTCCATCGTACGTCCTCGCTCGTGATCATCGTTTGTAAACATCATGTTGTTATTAATTATGACTGATTTATTCAATCACATTATGTAAGTATGTATATTCGTATACCTATATACGTACTGTAATTAATTACTTATCTTATTTACAAAATGATGTCTTGATTGATGATGACCATTGAGTTGACATTATAGTGATACGAGCAGAAGTTTACGTAACGTTTGTCTCTGTTTGTCAACTTTGTAACTTCATATCGCAGTAAAAGACAAACGATACATAGTTTATGCAGCTGTTAATAAGTAAGGGCGTATTATATTATGTTATGATTAGGTGGTACTATGGTACTCGTATCCTACAATTAAAACTATCTGAACATGCCTTAGTTATTTTCATTGTTTTTATAAGCCGGTGCAAAAATTACGTCATTTTGATTTGACAAATTCTTAAATGTAGCTTTTGTCGTAGGTGATCTCTTGTAAAATCATGGAACCCTTTTCGGCAAAACTTGAACAGAGCCGAGGCATAGTTAAGACATTTCAATCGTAGAACACGGACCCAGTACAAACCCATACGTTGCTTTTTTACATTACTTTGATAAGCTGTTGCTTGCTACCTACTCAAAATAACTAGTAAAAGATATGATCCGAATACCGCGAACTAGACCATGAACATCCGCGTGAGAACTTTGCGATACTGATAATATTGTGGGACATCTGTGAACATGTAGGTACTAACGTGTAACGTGTTATTATATAAACGAGTATTACACAGACAACAGCTTAGTGACCACATTCCACGAACAATAACAAATAACCTTCTGTCTGTGAACAACAACCATGTTACTGTGACAATTTCAAAATTACTACGAACGGTCATAATTATTTTGGCGTGCGGGCTCGTAGTTTAACTAATGAATATAGTCAGCCACAATTTATTTGATGTCCTTGTAACATATATACGTTGCTCGATGGATCAATTGAGTGCGGTATGAGAGAATCATTAACATGAAATGTGGTCGCAGGACAGAGATTTTATATACCTACTAGCTGACCCGGCAAACGTTGTTTTGCCTTATAATTATAGATAGTAGCCGATTCTCAGACCTACTTGGTCTGCATAGGCATATAAAATTTGGTAAAAATCGGTCGCGCCGTTTCGGAGGAGTATAACTAACATTGTGACATGGAAATTTTATATATAAGAAAGAAGATAACAAAATGATTAATTTTCTACATCGCTTCCAGCTTAAGCAGTGGATCATCGATTCTGAGATTTTTTTCCAATTCAAATCTTATCCTATTCCTTCTATTTTAAACTTAGAATGGAAATAACTAAATTCTCAATGCAAATGTAACTCAAAAATTCCAAATGTAGGTTTGTCAGCTCCACCGTCATTCAGCTCTAACCTCAATTGACGCTCGTCAAATTCAAAATAGACTTGTCAAAATTAGGAAGTGGTGACCATATTGCGGATAATAATAGCAATAGGAGTGACACTTATTGCATTGAATCTATCATTGTAGAGTGAAATGAAAATGAATGCAATATTTATTAACCAATTAGAATACAGTTTGGGAATAGTGACGGCCACTAACTACACTAGCCAGACTAGCCACACTAGTCTTTAAATTATCTGTGAGGTACCGTAAAATGTTCCTACTTTGCTCTCCTATGGGTAACTAAACTATGCTCCTATTAATTGTTTGATCGCCTAAGTTTTACCTCGCTTTAAGTCTTAAAAATAAGGTATTTCGGATATGTTCACAATAAAATGAAATGTTACGAATATTTAAACATACTGGGAGATCAAACATTTAATTTATAGGGAGCATAGTTAGTTAGTAGTTACTCGTAGGGGAGAAAAGTAGGAACTTTTTACGGTACCTAAAAACTATCCCCCTTACTTATAAACAGCTGCATAAACTATGAATCGTTTGTCTTTTAGGGCTATATTTCACCGGGACACCATGGCGGCGCAACCAGTCGCCGCTACCAACAAAATGTATACAGCTCTATAGTTACTCACTTGGTGTCTGTTTGGTGGCGCAGAGCTGTACCTATACTATTATTATTACAACTAATTAATACTATTATTAGTATTTACAAATGAACTAGACAATTTTTGAAGGGTTTCGTAGTCAACAAGAAACCCGTGATACTTAGTTTCGTCATGTTTTTAATATGCTTCCAATTGCAGATTTTTTTCCTGACTTTCATTATTATTATTTATAAATTATGGTATAACAAAATGACAAAAAAGATAATGTATATAATTATAACGATTTAGTCGAGGCACGTATTAAACGATTCTCAGGTACCGAACCGCACCGGAAGGATGTCCCACGGGCGCGGCGCGTGCGCAGCATTCAACACGTGAAACACCGGGACTACTCATTAAACGCACTGTTGTAGATTTATATTCCTCATGGGTAACAGGGTTGTCGCACATCTACCGGTAATCCTAAGTGGATAGTTTATACAGTGTGTTATTCAATTAGTATTCATAAATCATAGTCACAGAACATTTTTTCCAAAATATCCAAAAATAATAAAAGTAAAACAAATTATGTTATGTAACTAAATAATTATTTTATCATAACAGTGTTAGGTGGGTAGGAACATGTTCGGTTATGCTTATGATAATTGTGGTTCATTTTAAACATGTTGTGTTCTTTTAGCCATGCATCGTACAGGATGGTTAGTTAGATAACGGGTTCATAATGAACCAGGTAATTTTACTGTAGTTGTAGCTAATTAAGAAAATTGAGAATATAATGAAATAAGATTGAATTTCTATTACTTTTTGTATGTAGCTCAAGGCTTTTTTTTTTCCTTGAAAATAAATTTTCGAAATAAGATTGATCAATGACAATAGATACTTAGGTACCTTAATACTCTATTTCAGAAACTTAGATCAAAAATGTTAACACAGAACCAACAATTTGAACAGAAAAAGTTAATACCTAATGAGTTGTCACTTTCAAATAAATGTATAAGAAATGTTTCTGAAATAGGTGGGTGTTTCTTTGAGAATGTGCATATTCGGCTATTTCAAATAATGCTGCGACAATGTACACATAAACTGTTCTTTATATACTTTTTATATAGTTTAATAAGTTCTATTTAAATATATGTAGAAGGGACAATGATAACATTATTCATTTAATAATTAGAAAGCAAAGTATTTTTTTGAAAATGGTAATTATATCTAAGGACGAATGGTAATTATTATTAAGGAAAGGTAATGAGATAATTTAATATGGGAATTAGAAATAAAACAAAAACATGAATCAATTATTGATTTAACAAGTATTAGTCAAATGCCTAATACTTATTTTCACTATAGATATATATATATTATTTCACTAAATATATATATATATACATATAATAGTAAGTAATTAACATAATTAATTATTTATATTGTATAATGTTTATTGATGAGGGCAAGTTTTAATGGAAAGGAGGTTGCTGTAGACTTTTATAAAATGTTGTTCTTGGACTTTTGTAAATTCCCTATCGAAGTATTTTTAAATATTTTAATAATAATAAATCCCATTAATGGTGAAAATATTATTCCAAACCTAACCTAACTACTACTACCTAGCTCTACTACTACCTAGCTCTACTACTACCCAGCCCTACTACTACCTAGCTCTACTACTACCCTGCCCTACTGCTACCCATCCCTACTACTATCTAGCTCTACTACTACCCAGCCCTACTACTACCTAGCTCTACTACTACCCAGCCCTACTACTACCCAGCCCTACTACTACCCAGCTTTACTACTACCCTGCCCTACTACTACCCTGCCCTACTACTACCCAGCCCTACTACTACCTAGCTCTACTACTACCCAGCCCTACTACTACCCAGCTTTACTACTACCCTGCCCTACTACTACCCAGCCCTACTACTACCTAGCTCTACTACTACCCAGCCCTACTACTACCTAGCTCTACTACTACCCAGCCCTACTACTACCCAGCCCTACTACTACCTAGCTCTACTACTACCCTGCCCTACTACTACCCAGCCCTACTACTACCTAGCTCTACTACTACCCAGCCCTACTACTACCCAGCCCTACTACTACCCAGCCCTACTACTACCTAGCTCTACTACTACCCAGCCCTACTACTACCCAGCCCTACTACTACCTAGCTCTACTACTACCCTGCCCTACTACTACCCAGCCCTACTACTACCTAGCTCTACTACTACCCAGCCCTACTACTACCCAGCCCTACTACTACCCAGCCCTACTACTACCTAGCTCTACTACTACCCTGCCCTACTACTACCCAGCCCTACTACTACCCAGCCCTACTACTACCCAGCCCTACTACTACCTAGCTCTACTACTACCCAGCCCTACTACTACCTAGCTCTACACTACCCAGCCCTACTACTACCCAGCCCTACTACTACCTAGCTCTACTACTACCCAGCCCTACTACTACCCAGCCCTACTACTACCCAGCCCTACTACTACCCAGCTTTACTACTACCCTGCCCTACTACTACCCAGCCCTACTACTACCTAGCTCTACTACTACCCAGCCCTACTACTACCCAGCTTTACTACTACCCTGCCCTACTACTACCCAGCCCTACTACTACCTAGCTCTACTACTACCCAGCCCTACTACTACCTAGCTCTACTACTACCCAGCCCTACTACTACCCAGCCCTACTACTACCTAGCTCTACTACTACCCTGCCCTACTACTACCCAGCCCTACTACTACCTAGCTCTACTACTACCCAGCCCTACTACTACCCAGCCCTACTACTACCCAGCCCTACTACTACCTAGCTCTACTACTACCCAGCCCTACTACTACCCAGCCCTACTACTACCTAGCTCTACTACTACCCTGCCCTACTACTACCCAGCCCTACTACTACCTAGCTCTACTACTACCCAGCCCTACTACTACCCAGCCCTACTACTACCTAGCTCTACTACTACCCTGCCCTACTACTACCCAGCCCTACTACTACCCAGCCCTACTACTACCTAGCTCTACTACTACCCAGCCCTACTACTACCCAGCCCTACTACTACCCTGCCCAACTACTACCCTACCCTTCTACTACTACTTCCGTGCCCTACTACTACCCTGCCCAACTACTACCCTACCCTTCTACTACTACTTCCGTGCCCTACTACTACTCTATCCTACTACTCATACTCATCCGAGAAACCTATTGCCACAATCTTGTGGTTTGAATATAACCCAATAAAGGATTTATTTTACTGATATTATAATTACCATTCGAAAATCTCATTACCGTTATAATAAAATGAATGGTAAAGTCAGGTAATGAGATAAACGGTAATTAGAAAAACGGTTATTTGTTTTAAAATCTCTGCAATTAGTTAGTTTTCTACTTTTTTAAAGCTAAAATTCAGAAATAGACCTTTAGACGAGCTCGTATGATAGAGTTTTTATTCAAATAAATAATTAACTTACCTTTAAAAAGCGTAAACGGTACTGAGGATCAAACCGTAACAACACACTATCGAAACAATAATTTCCGATTTTTCTTCACTCCAACTCAATGTGACACACGTCCGTCTGTCCCACGTTCGAGCGACCACTGGCGTTTTAGTGTTGACCAATTAAGCGCAGTGCATACGACGAAGCATTCAAAAATACTAGGGTGACCATCGTCATAAACGGTAATTAGGCGGTTAATGTTGGGACATTTTACAAATGATTATAAAATTATGAAAGTATGTTCTTTATGTAATATTACCAATTTCATAGTTAACCTTAAATATCCTATTTCAAAAATCTTTTTCCAGAATTTAATTCTTCACACATATTTCCTAATATTATGACAAAGTTTGTTGTAATCGGGGAAATGGGACATTACTGGTAATTAGAATTTGAACAGATTTCATGTAACCTTTAGTACTATGATGACTGTTTTTATATTATAAATTACCTTTTGCGCCAAATAGAAGACAATTAGATTGATTTATAAATTACCACAGCTATCATATTAATGTTAATTAAGTACGTTATTCACGTAACGCCGCGCGATGTGCACATTCTCAAAGAAACACCCAAGTATAGTATAGGGGGTATATAGGTAGTACACCTACTTCGTACTGTTTGACCCAAAAATAAATTTGTTTTAAATAACTGGTAATTCTGAGAACGGTAGACCTCGCAAGCGCTTAGCTCCCTTAGTTCATAGGTACAATACACTCTCACCAATCAAAAATCCTCTACGACGTAAATAGTAGGTACTCAAAGAACCTATATAGGTACCAAGTTCCGTGAAGATCGGTTGAGAAATACAACCTGTTGAGGAGAAGCAACATACTGAAAAACGAAACATCTTTTTGCCCGTCTTGAAGCAGAACTCTTCGCACGCTCCATGAACTATATGTGCATGCATTGACACCCTTCAAATATCTCGCACATGGTTGTATCTAGTGATGTGGTTTATGAAACGAAAATTAAATAGGTACCTATCTACCTACCTAAGTCTTTGCTTAATCTGAAATGTGCTTCTACGTACCTATTTGTATTAAATACTAGCTGACACGGAAGACGTTGCCCTGCTCGTTAAATAAAGACTACCCTACCCCACTACTACCCTAACCTACTTCTACCCTTACCTACTACTTCCCTAACCTACTACTACCCTGCCCTAGTACTGATTTCTAAAAAAAGAAAAGTATCCTATGTCCTTACTCTTGGTTCTACGGTACCTACCTTTACCTACACCAATTTTTACCAAATCGGTTCAGACGTTCTCAAGTTATAAACAGTGTAACTAACACGATTTTTTTATACATAAAAGATAGGTAGAAGATATTATAGGGACAGAAAGAGGAACTGAAAAAACCTTCCGCGCGCAAGCTATGTACGGCGGCTATCAATGCAAGACTATTTTTAGTCAAAACAAAAAGTAGGTTGCCCAAACTACGAAATGCAGAGCGTAGGTCTCCATTTTGTGATTGTGAACAAAAACCAACAGTCGAGTATTGCTATATATAAATACAGATAGAAAGTCCATGGTGATGCTACCTACGTACGTATACCTTTATACAATAGAGAAAATCATAAACTCAATTCAATATAAATAGGGATTATTCCAATCAAAGCTGATTATAATCTCAATAGAATGAATAGATCCGTATTAATAAACACATTTAGGGTTAAATGCATATTTGAAAATATTATTGAATAGGTAGTTGCGCCCGAACTTTCACCGAACCTATCTAAGTCCATAAAATCGTGATAACAAATGTCTTTCTCTACAGTTCAGACTATCGATATCGATGTAAAAAAACCATCCACAACAGAGTCGAGTCGTTTTGATGTTTCTAAGCAATCACCAAGCAAATACACTGTTCAGTTCACATCAAAACTCAAACTAAATTATAAGTTTTGATTTGAAAAAGGGGCAGACAAAAAACAACCATTTAGTAGGTATGTGTAAATAGAAATGCTTTTATATACCTAGATTGCCCTGTCGATGCTCGTATGCATCAGGGTTCACTTAACATCGTTCTCATTTTGCTTTGTATAGAAATACTCTTTTTAATTGAGCGCTGAGCTGACCTGTGTAGGATGTTTTATAATGGTAGCGAAGGGGATTCGTAATATAATTGATATTTTCAAATTTACACTCTCAAATTGTGTTTTAAGTATATTATAAGTTAAATAAAGATAAATCGCAAACATCGTTTATTTTAATACAGTTTTATGTAACAAATATCACGACAAATAAAATACATTTAGTAATTTATAGAATTCATCTTCAAACATTAATAAATAGGATAATATTTTAATAATACTTCGTAACGTCTAGGATCGTGACTTGGAAGGTTTAGCTAGAGATCGTGTGCTTAGAGATTACGATAAGGCATGTAGTCCTCCTTGCCCTAAGCCATTGTGTCTACCAAGAACACTGTCTTCAAATAAGTTAACATTATGTTAGACAGAGTTTTAAAGTTAGATAAAAATATTAAGTTATTTTTTCTTAGCTAATCTTTCAAATCAATCTGTACTTATACCACCTTACAAATAAACGGTGACTAAGTTTGTGTAGCGTTTGTCTTTTACTGTGACATGAAGTTCCAATGTTAACAGACAGTGTCAAACGTTACATAAACTTAGTCATCGTTTATAAGTAAGAGGGTTAGTAATTAATTCGCATTCACAAAGTGCAATTATTCGTATTACAAATAATTGCCAATTACAAATAATTGCGAAATTGGCGAGAAAATGTTTTATGCAGTTGACCAAATCTGCCCAATTCGATTGAAAGCTACCATTTAACCAAGCATAACTTTGTATTTGTACGTCCAGTATTGCTTGCTTAAACTAGGTTTTATTGTGTTTCAATATTATGGCAAGAGAGAGGCGCCGTTGTATTCAGTTCTTTAGAAATCCCATTTAAATATTTTATGGTTGACCAAGAAGTCAAAGTCCGTACACCCTCGGTCGCAGGCAGGTCCTCCCACGCTTGGTGCTCGTGCTCTGCCCACGGCACTGCACCGGGTTCACTTCACTCGTCCATTCCCTTTCATAAAATACTAACGTTTTCCTAAACATTGTTGGTTGTTAAAGGCCATGTTATTAATCACATCTACGTACCCAATACAGAAGAAAATCACATTTATTCGCATATAGCGCAGATTACACAATGCATTTATAAATATACCTACTATAGATTGTGATATTATGATATAAACAAGTTCTTAGTAATGATGGCTTTATTACACATCGTGCTCGGTCTAGCATAAATTTTCTCGACAGATTTTTTTTTCAATGTCATAGTTAATTTGTAATAGAAATTAATCATGTTTTATATTTTACATAACTCAAACAATAGACACTTATCTTGTTCCATCACCCATTGTTTAAGTAGTTCGTATTGAAGATTCAATCGAGTCAATTAGGCGCGCTGATCACAGAGACGCCATGCCAAATTAATATTCGGCTCAGGAATAAGGACAGAAACCTCATAAAGGCAAACGTACTAGTGCCAGTACTACCTAGTTTTACTGTTCTCTATCTTCTCGAAGTCAAGTCACTATATTTCGTCGTAATTCTACGAGTAATAAATAAGTACCCCTACCCGAAATAGCAACTCAAAACACTCAGTTTATTCAAAATAGGTATATGAATTAAACGTAAATACGTTTACAAATTTCCTATTTCGATTCCTGATTAAATCAGCTCGTTGTAGAGCCAATCGAAAAAAATTAAATCAATTTGTGAATAGAAGGAAATCAGCGCCAAGCACTGCATTTGAATCCAAAGCACTAGGATACCCGCCGATGATTGAGACCAATTTCATATTTAATAGGAATTCCTTAGCTTTTCATAGCATGAGCGGTAAATACAGGCGAATTAGATGTTTTCTTGAGTTCTTCTCTAGCTCTTTTTTCATAAATTATCATGAAGTTTTTGTATACTTCGATATCAATATTTTCAAGATTTGATATACCAAAACCTGGCGTCCTTTACGACTTGCCGACTAACTATTTTGTTTTCTGGATGTAATGATATTCGATACGAATCCCCCTTCATATAAGTCTGATCGCAGAACTCGCTTCCTCTCTGTTAAGCTTGTTAAGTGCCATTTGACTGCAGTTTGAAATGATTGCGAAAGCAATCCACTTAAAGATAATGTATGAGTATCAAAAAATGTTACATCAAGCATAGCAAAGTTTCTATAGGCAGATAGCTATAGATGTTAAATATAATATTATAAGTAGGTACTAATCATTGTGATCTAGTTAGTTAGATCGTCAATCAAACGCTCCCTGTATTTTATTCTCAGAAAGGGGTAGAATACCTTGCAATACCATGAAACTAAGACTGTAATTAAAATTTATTATTAAACGACAAATCATAGGTAACATTAACACATTGACATAGTAGCTGAGTGGGTTATTTTATGAGTGGGTATTAAAAGTTAGGTTGTTGAAGAAAATTAATACTCATACTCATACTCATTTATTCAGACCATAGGAACACTACAATAATTAGATATTATCTGGAGCACTTCTTAGTCAGGTCAAAATTAATAAAATAGAAATATAACATAAATAAGATAAACGATTTATTGTATCAAAATATAAAATATTACAAACATACAGACATATATTCTACACACAAAAATACAAATCTTTCCTTTAAGATAAATTGATTTAAAATAAAATACATCATTTGTACATAATTGAATTAAAAAAAAAAGTAAAAAAGTGAGTATCGGAGTTGCTGCTAATTCAAAGCATTGCAAATTGAGTAATTATTTTCTTCTCTTGTTAATAAATAAAGTAGCTACCAACATAGCTGCAGCCACTTTAAAGTTATTAATGCTATACAGTCACGTCATAAATTCAAATCAATTTAAAAGAAAATTGCAATCTAAACCGACCCTATACCTAAGAAACGTTTAGGCATAGAACTGGACTGGTCTCTATTAGAGACTAGAAGAGAAAGGTCACCTGATAGTGATCCATTTCAAACTCGGCTCTGACGGACGAGCTTTACCACGCAAACTGTTCAGGAAATTACTCACACATTCGAACGTTGTTGTTAGAATACCTACCATCTAGGTAATCGATGCGTTTAGGCAAGAGTAGCGAATAGACTGCGTTATCAGAAGTGGTGGCAAGCGACCTCGTTCCGACCACGGTCGACGCCCTTGGGTATCGTGGGACGCCTGCCTTATCTCTTATCTCGAAGCTCTTACACATTATATAACCGATCAGAAAATACTTGCTGATGCGACTGCCAACAAGTACTACCGTTACAGTTAATAAGCACTTAATATTAACATGTCGTCTTTTAGTTTTTGGACTCAGTACTTTAGGTACATTAAATATACTGATGTATAATGCGATGATGACGTTATCACGTGATTCGATTAACAGATGACTTTATTTACCAAAAGTAATATTAACATCAGCAATTGTAAATCCGAGGGCAAGCAGTATGATGTGGGAGGAAAACAGTAACGACGCAAGTTTAGTGTGATTTCAAATAATGCAAAAGGTCTAAGTTTTCGCTACTTATTCTTAATACCAAGCCAAGCTATTGAATTTCATGCATGTAAACATTTTTACCCCTAAATGTTTGTTAAAAGGACAAACAGGAATATACCCAGTAAAGTAACCCATGCAAGCATTCCGATCGGAGGCGTAAGAGCTTTCAGTCTGACTAAAAATAGTCGGTTTTAAAAATAAAACTCAACTTCCGCATCTAGCAGACTAGGGGCTTGTTCATTTTTTCTATTTACATTTTGCTTCCCACATGATGAAGCCGTATTTGTATTAGTTATTTTGCTAAGTTCAGGAGGATTCTCTTGTCCCTGCTTCGTGTATGCGAAATATGATATTTTTCAAGTTTTTCGCAAAAAATAGATGTTGAAGAACGAAATGTAATTCTATTTTCAAGTTTTGGGTGCCGTACACAAAGGGTAAAAACGGAACGGGTTGCAACCATACAACAAACATGATGTTTTATGATATGGGAACCCTTCGTACGCAAGTGCGACTCACACTTTGCCGGTTTTTTGTTTATTTACCTATACTAATAAAAAAATGAATCAGCCAACATGCAATTTTCCCTATATCATCATATTATTACGAACGATTCCCGGTAAAAATGAAAATGGGCGATCTTCCAGAAAAGTTTTCTGATTTGAACGGTGCCAGTGAGGGCGGGCGGTGTGACTGTTCGCTGAATCACGACCAAAGGACGACCGACGGAAGTGACTTCCGGTAGAGGGCTTGCTTGATTCGCGACGTCCTATCGAAGACATCGACACTGCAACTTAGGGTGAAAATAGTCTATACACTTTCTACAGCTATACGTCGATTAGCAATGTAAGGCAGACGTTCACTAAAATGGATTTTTTCCTATCGATTAAGATTAGTTTTAGAGCTCTATCTCAGAATAAGCTCAGAATAGAAGAAAAAAGATAGAGTATTGCAGTGGGACAGTACAGGCATTCAATAGCTAAATTTATAGATGGTACAAAATTCAATGTCCTGACTGATCGACTCAACTATATATCAAGTCAGAGCCCAAACCGAATCCAAAACATGAAATTTGCAGAGTGTGTTTGCTTTGTCGTGTATAGGTATCCACTGAGGAATGGTCTGTGGAAATTCCGCAGGATCGGGACTTACGCGGTTGAAACCGCAGGTCTCTGCGTAATTGTAATGGAACCAACCATCCACCCTTTTACCATTCGACACTACTGATTCTCCCGAGGACGGAAATGAACTGTCAGTTCATTCCTTGGTATCATAATAGTCATCCATCATCCTTCGAAACGTTAAATGCAGGTTTAATGGAACGTTTCCGGCGAACTGTGCGCAAACGCATTGCGCCGATTGCTGGCTCTAGGGTCAAGGGTTGACCTTTTATTGTTTGAATATCGATAAGCGAGGCGCCATTGTCGTACACGGTACACATCACTAGTGGTGATGACGACAATGCCCTGCACATTAAGAGGAAAGGATCGTTCTGTGTACAAACGTAGTCGACTATTTCCTCCCTGGATATAGACATTAGAGCAAATATGTTTATGCCATAAAACCTATATCCGCCACGACTTTACGTTTTGGGTTTTGCATTTTCTAATGGAGTGCCACACGCAAAGCTGTAAGTAGATGGCGCTGGCATCAGATGATCTTTTTTTTTTTCGATGATGGTCCTCCACCAATGGAAACGCCGCGCCGAGTTTTTTTTTATTCTTTCGGTCTCAGACCGATAATAACCAAACGCTTTTCTACTATATTTTAATTTTATTTGATAATACTGATTTTGATTCAATAAACACTACTTAAAATAATATTTTAAAAGCATTTTTATTACTGACTGTACTTCATACCATTTAGCTTGTTGTGGTATTCGTTAAATACGACAATAAACAAATACCATTTGGTATTAGTTTTTTGGTATTAGATTGGAATAGATCAATACTTGCACCCGGCGGGAATCGAACCCGCAACCTTCTGCATTGAAGTCGTGCTTTCGCACGACGCGCCACAGAGGTCGTCAGAATAGAAATAAAATTTAGAATAATCTCAACGTGGGTAGGTATGGTCATGCATGACTAAATGACTATGACTATATATGAATATCGGATTTATGGCATAAACATTTCTATTTTCTCTAATGTGTTTATCCAGGGAGGAAACAAGTCGACTACGTTTGTAAAGTTTGTATGGAGAAAAGAGTAGGTATCCTTTCCCCTTAATGTGCTCGTATGCTCGCATATTTAAAACAAGAGAAAATGAACATTGTTGCAAGTTATATGTATAAAGGCTTGTATGTCGTTTGTGCCCACCTAACTGTTGTAGGTTGTAGGTTGTAGGTAACATGAGACATGGATTTTCGGTTCGAGATGCAGTAACGTAGATAATAGATACCTACGTCGGAACTGTAAATAATAGTTGAAATTACGGCAAACAATAATTGTTATAATTTTCTTAAAAATCAGACTATGGATGTCTGATTTTTAAGAAAGTTGTAACCTTAACGATTAAATAAAAAAATAGTTTAGAAATTTAACTAAAGTTTTACCATGTTCACTTTTCTACATTTTCTAATCTATACTAATATTATAAAGAGGTAACGTTGGTAACATGTATGTATGTATGTATATAGGGGGTAATCTCCGAAACCACTGGACCGATTTCAGAAATTCTTTCACCATTAGAAAGCTACATTCACCCTGAGTAACATAGGCTACTTTTGATCCCGATATTCCCACGGGATCGGGACTTACGCGGGTGAAACCGCGGGAATCTGCTATTAGGCATAAACTTATTTAATTAGTTAAACCGTATAATAAAACTACAGCACGAGCATCAAATTAGTGAACAATGTTATTCAATAACAGGGAACGGCGAAGGGGGTGTATTCTGTAAACGCAATGACATTATCTTATCATAATATCATTAAAAGAGGGGAATCGGCCACAAAACCGTGAGCGTGGAAGTATACGGGGCGGGGCAGCGACGACGCCCGGCGGTGACTCACTCAAATGACTCTAGTTTACCTTTTCTTTGATAAATCTTTCCCGCTAACATGACCTAATCGCTTACAAAAAAATAAGTTGGAAATTGTGGCGAATGTTCTATTATTAGGTTATCGGTTTGAAACTGAGTGTGTTTTTCAAATAGATATAGAAATGATTTAGACTCCATGATTATGAACTTCGTAACATCCTTCCTACCTATTATGCAAAAAAATAATGATTTTATACACTTGCACTGCCTGGAAGAGATCGCCTTTAGGCTATGGCGATAAGTCTGCCAATTGTATCGTTAGACTTACATTTGTGTTTGTTACATTTTATTAGTGTTTTGATACAATAAACCTTTTTTCTTATCTAATAAGTAGTGCATAGTATCTAACCTAGCCCAAGCGTACCCGTGTACATTGTACCTACCCCATACCTATAAACCGGAACCGATAAATAAACTTTTTAGAATAGGAAAAATTTTGGAAATCCGCATTCTTTTTTAGATAATTTGAGTTTACGTTCTCTTAAAAATCAGGTGGTTAACTTTCAGGCCATTGAGGATTTATTATTTTATTTAGTCTCATTCCTAAAAAATTATCGCTTTTACTTCCAAAAACAGCTGGATTTTCAAGTAAACATCATAAACTAAAAAAAATACCTAATAAAAATGTTTGAATTTCTAAAAGTCGTAGAAAAGTTTGTCGCCTAGACGTCTAAATAACCCTCTCTCGGGTTGTACTACCCTAACTGAAAAGTCCTGGAGGGTTACTGCGGTTCGTTTCGATACGACATCGGTACTGTCATACGATGATTCTACTGTCACATTCTGATAGTAGGGTGACAGTAGAACCATCTTTATGACAGTATCGTTGTCGTATCGAAACGAACCGAAGTAACCCTCCTGTATGTATGTATACCTGTACCTACCTAATCCAAGTGGCAGGCGGATCTCTAATAGGTGAAATGTGATCAAAATTATATGAATGAGCTAATCAATGTTTAATTTAGTAGGAACAGTCGCATTTATATGCAGCTGTAAGCTCGAAATTATTTTCCTTTCATCTGCGTTGTAGGTTGTAGGTGATAGTTAATTAATTATATCATTAATCAGCTACGGATACACATTTCTTTAATGCAGGCAAACCACGGGACGATGCTAGTATAATCTACACTTAATCTATCTATATTCTACATATTATGTAGAACAACAAGTTGTTCGTATTATGTTATATTTTATATTTATCTATAATCTTCTAAAGAAGTAACGTAGGTAACCTGTACATAATGTATGTTTGTTGGGGGTTTAATCTCCGAAACCGCTCTTTGATTTTGATAGAATTTAATATGGAAAAGTGACATAGGCCACGTATCATAAATAAAACGTACGCGAGAGAAACCGCGGGGTGCAGCTAGTGTGTACATACATTTGCTTGTACACGAGCTTGAATCGTGGTATCTCAGGAACGGTAAATTAGTGCAACTTTGTTAGTGATCTGAGGACCTATAAGTCTAATTAGATAATGATAAAATGGTTGGAAATAAATGTACCTACCTACCTACTTACTACACACAATCGTAAACTGTAAACATCTTCTAATATTCCAAAATATCTACTTATCAACTCGTTTACATAATGAAATACACATCTGCCATGAACATTGCGCCATTTCAGTTGAACAGCTGTTTTATACATACCTCTTTATGGTTCCTCATTTATATTAAGTATATCTTAAGATTTATAATATGTTAGGTATATATTTAGCAATATTATTTAGTAGCTGCAGCCCGCAGTTTCTCCCCGTTAGTCTTGATTCAGTGGAAAACTTAACTTTTCATAAGCGGCTGGCTGGCTTAGGCTTTTTCTTGATTGTTCAAGCTCTAAGTACTTGTTGGATTTCAATCAAAAGTTTACCACTACCTTACTTTAAAACAGAGCTATCTATTGGTATAACAAATTTACATCGATTCAGTCGTTTTCAGATGCTTAATTACAGACTGACTGACTTTTCTTCTGATAACGCGATGTTGAATTGAAATTAATTTTCGTTTTAAACGCGTGGCGTTTATAACTTTAATGTTTAATGCTCAACGTTTCGAGACCTTTACAGGTTTCTTCTTTAGGATAAACAGCACGCGATTAAAATCGAAAATTAAGTTTAATTTCAGGCAGACTGAATTTTAAAAACTATAAATTCTTGTTCTACTTGATGCTAAGTGCCCTACTATTCTTTTGTGTGCAAGAAAATATTTTTTGTCCTCTTTTCCTTTGTAAACATTATTTCTTAGTGTTAATCCACACTTAGGAAATACTGCTTTTTGAAAAAATCCCGCCGGGTACTAAAGTTTTTGAAAGCATTTTTTCAAAAAGCAGTACTCTTTTCCTTTATTAAAATACTAGTTGACCCGACAGACGTTGTCCTGCCCGTTAAATAAAAAAAACCTAGAACCCCACATTACTACTACCCTTCCCAACTACTCTAAAAAAAATAAGTATCCTTTGTTCTATTCCTGGTTCTTAGCTACCTCCCCACAAACTTTCAGCCAAATCGGTTCAGCCATTCTTGAGTTATATATAGTGTAACTAGCACGACTTCCTTTTACATACATAGATAACTTTGTAAAGATTACACAGCGCTACCAGAAACCAGAACCTTGTTCCATGGTTTGCTGTTAGGTATACTTCAATGACTTATTGGATACTGTAATAATTATATAGTAATGTGTGGTACGTATACATACATACGTTTACCTACCTAGATATAATATACAGTCGTCTGGAACAGATAACAGACAAAAATACCTAACTGCTTATTAACTTCTGATGTACGTAAATGGTTTAGATGTTGTAAAACTTTTCCGTTTATAAATAAATAAATTAATCCGATTTGATGATTAACTTTTTTCCCCCGACAAGTACATACCTACATACTTAGTTGACGGGCGGGCCCTAAGGCAATTTTTAAAATATATTTAGCCAAATTAATTTGGGGATAATTAACGGAAAATAGAACACTGGACTCTATTCTCTTACTTATAAACGAAGACTAAGTTTGTGTGACGTTTGTCCCTGCCTGTTAAGTTTGAAACTTTATGTCACAGTAAAGTTAGTCATCGTTTATAAGTAAGAGGATAATCTAAGAAGATTGCTTTTTGTCACACTTTTACAGTTTTTGACATTTTGACTGTTTTCTAAAACATGTTTAAGAATCGTTATGCAAGCCAATGATGATATAGTCTAAGATGTAGCACGCTCATCCAGAACAAAGAAGGCGCGGTAGCGGCACAAGGTTAGAGCCGTTTTTCTTAGTGGCTGCACCGGCCTACGTATCGGAACACGAACGACTTCGGCTTAGGCCCAAGCCGAAGCCTCCCACCAATAAACCCCTATAATCATTTAATACCCTACTTATTTATATTTTTGATGATCATCAGTTTTTTCGACTTTAAAAAACCTCATTTCTAAACTGCCTATCTAATTTTGCTAATTTATTAGTATTACCAGTTGTTTTTCCGAGATTCTAGTTTCTCTAGGTATCAAATCTTCCCGATAGGTAAACTGCGGTGGTCTTCTCGCGACCACGGCCGGTGTCACTCGTTTGCCGAAACGTCGAGGTAATTAATCACAATGATTATCTACAACGCAATCTAGACTCATGAGGATCACTGGACTTATGTGTCTAATAATAATAATGGACGGAAACCGTGAAGTTTAAAAAGCGTGTTTCTAATAGGAACGAACTTACCCATAGGAACTTACCTATAGGAACTTACCTATTGGAACTTGCTATGGGAACTTGCCTATAGGAACTACCTATAGGAACTTACCTATAGGAACTTCCTATGGGAACTTGCCTATAGGAACTTACCTATAGGAACCTCCTATAAGAACTTACCTATAGGAACTTCCTATAGGTAAGTAAACACTTACTGCTTTTTTTTATTGTCTACCTTCTGTTTTTACGATGATTATGCATTTTTCGGTAAGTACTTGTTTCTCAAGTCTACATTACAATAGGGACTGTTTTCCAATTCTTTATAGTGTTTTCCCATACTCTACTGTGTCTATAAATTCAATACGTATTGTTGCTAATTTTCAACTGTTTTCCTGTGTTAATTTATATTGCAGGTATTGTTTTTTGTAAGTGGAATAACGACGTACCTATACTACTCGAATACAGTTTAGTGTGACCCAAATAGTCGAATATTCGGGCTGAGGAGGAAATTAGTTTAAATTAAATTATTTTTAGCACAAATTTTACTACTCTTTCCACCATATTAGTCCCAACTTGGTACTCGATGAGGTAAGTTCCCAGGCCCGATTGCTCCCCTAAAAACGGGTTGAGCTCAGACGGGCCCAGGCTGAATCACGGCTGACCGAGTTTTTTAGGCATAACTTTTACTAAGTACTCTTTCCACCATATAAGTCTCCACTTGGTACTAATGAGGTAAGATAACCAACTTCCCCCTCCTAGTCTAAAAGGATACCTACTCGTTCTCCATACAAACGTAGTCGACTGATTACTCCCTAGATAAAGACATTAGTTCCAGCGTTCCCGAACCTCCCGATTAAACGGGAGATCTACTGATTTCCAAACCAATCTCCCGATCTACCGTAAATTCTCCCGTCTTTTTATCATTACTACAAAAATCATCTAAAAACCGGAGCTACATCGGCTATTATCCACATATGCAGAGCTTTTCCAAATTTAATTAACAACTAACGGTCGATCTGCAAAAACTTGACACTGAACTGAATGGAGAGAACTTCGGAATACTTATAAATAGTATAAATTCAAATGACCCAATAGAATTTTGGGGAGCTGTAAGTCTGTTTGTGTGATTCCCCATTTTGGCAAAATTTGTTTTCGATATATTTTCACTTCACTTCACTCTTCGGCTAATGTAGAAAGATTTTTTTTTCTAGCATAAATTTATTGAAAACGAAACAAATTTTCATCTTCTTGAAGTTTGAAGGTCTTATTCCAAGCGTCACATGGATGGTCTGTTGCTTTGATTTTAATATTGACAAAAGATGTTTGGTACTGTGCTGTGTCAAAAGAGCATTGGTATGACAACAAAAGTGACTGATTTTTTATTATAATTTTTTTTTTTTTTTTATAAAACTGCCTAATTTTATTTAGTCACAAAATCTCCCGTTTTCTACCGATATTTTGCCCACATTTCTACCGACTTATTTTTCTTTGGTTTGGTAACACTGATTAGTTCACCGATCAGATTATGTCAGTGCATTAGTTAGAGCAAATAATGTTTATGCCAAAAAACCTATATTTGCCATACGTACGTCAAAACGCAGGGGCGTGGTCATTGGTCTTGGCTGATATAGGTTTCATGGCATACACATACTTTCTTAATGTCTTTATTCAGGGAGGAAACAGTAAACTACGTTTGTAAAGTTTGTATTGAGAGAAGAGTACGAAGGTAGGTACTCTCCTCTCCCCTTAAACCACAGTTTACCTAATATTAGTTGGGCGCCTCGAGGCATTACCTTTCTCTACTATACTTAGACCATTACAATTAGGTAGGTACCTACCATAATTTAATATCCTATGCACACTACACACAAACCGATTCTCTTAATCCTAATGTAAGTAGGTGCAATGCCAATTAACTTAATAACTTTTATTCGTAGTATGTAAGTCCGGATAGTAAAAAAAAGACGAATACAAATAATCCCACATGAAAAAAATCTATCTATCTAGGTACCTATTGCCCAAGTTTCGTGAAGATCAGTTAAGAAAAGCGACCTGAAAAGAAGAACTAACCAACATACTGACAGACCGTCCATCAGTATGTTGCATCTCCTCTACAGGTTGAAGTTACAGACGAAAGAAAATTTTGCCAGACTTAAAGCAGAGAACTTCGCTCGCTCGGTAAATACTAGCAGCGCCTTGCGGTTTCACCCGAGTAGGTCCCGCCCGATTCCGTGGGAACAGCAGGGTAAAAAGTAGCTTGTATTATTAATTACAGGTCTTCAGCTATCTCTTAACCGAGATAAAATGTCGCCCATCCCCATCACAGAACTATAGTCGTCAGAACGATTGTAGTCGTCAGAGATATTACAATAGAAATGAGTAAAAGGGACGCGTTTTTTTACCCTTTAGATACGGAACCCTAAAACCGTAGCCTAAGTATATCTGGAGATACAAAATAGTGGTCTGTTTAGCGTGTTTTTAGGTACCTAGGTAATAAATAAATATTTAATTTAACAAACATCGCACTTTCGCAATTAATAAAATATACCTACCTTATTAAAATTATTTATTAAGTAGGTAGGTAGGTACTTACCGAATATTTTTTATATTATCTAAGTATTAGACGATTACTTAATTAGTTAACCTTCACAATTCTATTCAATAAAACAAAATAAAATTCAATACCTATGTACCTACTTATTTAGTAAATAACGATAACAGTGACCAAATACATAAAAGTAAATAAAGTACATAACAGTAGAACGCATTTATGAATAGAATTTATAAAATTAAAGCAATTATTCCACAGGAAGAATACCAACATAATAAAATAACAATAACTAACATTAAGTTCCTTAGGTATTTCTTAAGCTTACCTAGATAAACCTAAGTTCTCTATTCCTACTACCTACCTATGTATTTAGTACTTTAGTCATACTTTAGAAAAATATTACTTTTAAAAATATTCTAGTAAGAAAAACTGATAATACTTTAGTAAGAATTGTATAGTAGGTACTTAATAATAAATAAGCATCAAACGAAATGTGGTGAATACCTAGTACCTAAGTATTAAATTACTTAGAGCTATTTATTAGATTCTTATTCAACTTACCAGCAGAAGAAGCCGGTCGCTTCCCAAAATATTATTGCACCTTGAGTAAAATGTCCAGAGCGTCACAAAATCCAGAATCTACAATGTTCACAAACAAGCGTTTTAGTCAAAATTATGTATCGTTCAATATCGACGCGCGAGAGTATGAGAGTTGTCGACGAGCGTCCGAACTCGAATCTACTCCGCACACTCTGTTGTCACACACCGATACCTAAACATTTAGGTATGGTATGGTATGTAGGCGGAAACGCGTACTGAGTTGGTGCATTACTATACAAATACAACTGTAGTAACCAGTTGCGACATCTATTGGCCGTTAACAGCGTTTCGAAGTCACCTATTTAAACCCAGTAGGATTCAAACAACAATTACAACATCTAGTTCTAGCAATCCTCGCTAGATAGCGCTGTTATTGAAAGTAACAGTGACGTATTCAGTTTCAAGGGAAATAATTTTATCGATTATTATTTTAAACACGTTCAACTTCAGTGTTACTACAAATATGAACACATCCTAGGTGTATTTTTGGTATTTTGATGTGAATGTATGCCAAAATTAAAATTACACGTGTATTCTTTGAAAAGGCTTCAATTTCGTGTGGAGTCGTCGTCCATTAGATGGCGCACGAACTTTTTAGAATAAATCGACCTCAAAATGACCCACATGTGACCCATTCACTGTTAAGAACGCGGCGACTGTTACCATTTCCATACAAACTTAATTCCAAAATAAATTATGAAAAATTTAGTTTTCTACCTAAAAAGACAATAAGTAGGTACAAAAAATTACATAATAGAAGAAATTAAATAAAACAATAATAAAAGAAAAACAAAACAAAACACAAAAAGAAATAAATAAAATCACACACAAAACAAACCATCACCCTAAGCGTCCTGACCCATAGTCCCAAGCAAGCTCGCGGCGTTACCCCTCTGAATCGCCAAACTGACCCGCTGAGAGAGGAAACCACCTGCCCTGGGGTCCCCAGAGGCCTCGCAAAGACGAGCCGAGAGATCCCTGAAAAAAACCTTTGAACAGGGACCCCACGACCCAATCGTCTCAAAGGCCAACGGCATGAAAATATAACAGCCCGGGATGTCCTGGTACTTGCGAGCCTTTAACGATTCCGCACTAGCGGCAGCGGAACCAGCCTGCGCACAAGAGGCTCGCAGATGGGACGGAGCCAGGGTATCAACGCAAGTCGCATCCCAAACCAAACACCTACCCTGTTCCCAGGGAATGAGCGTCACGCCGTCGGGTCTCTTGCCATCAGAACGAACAATGCCGTTTGGTTCCAACATAGCCGGAATGTTCGCTAAAGCAAGAGCCCGACGAATGACGTCATTGAGGGCCGAATGGCGAGGAATACGACCAGAGCTCCTCTGGCAGGACAACCCGTGATGACCAAACCCGTCCACGGCTGACCCACAAACGCACTGATGGGGCTGCACGACCTTAAGACCGAGCCGAAGACCCACCGCCAAGGTCAAGGTATGCCTATCCAAAAGCGTCCCCAGGCTCGCTGACGGGATGGCGTTCAACCAAAGGCCAGACTCCTTTTCAAAAGACGCGAGAAGGCGAGCCCGATCAACCGAACACGTGCTGTCGGCCAATAACCTATCCTGCACCACCCGACACAAAGGCTCGTCCCACTGGCGCTGAGAGTGCAAAACAGATGGCAAGTCGCCACACCCCGACCTCCAACGCACGAGGGCTTCGGAGAGGCAGCTAACCTCCGCACGAACCTGAGAAACTCGCAGAATTCTCTCGTACAAACCCCCGCAACCATGCGCTGAAGCCAAAAAGGCTGGCAGAGCGACCGCCGCCGCCACGCTTCTAATGCCAAAAAAAAAAAAAGTGTTTCTCCGTTTTATTTCATTTTGAATGAATATTTTGGAAAACCTTGTGGTGGGGTATAAAAGTAAAATCCTAATCCGAATAATATCGTTATTAAGGTAGAAAACTATTTTTTTTATAATTTATTTTGGTATTAAGTTTGTATGGAAATGGTAACAGTCGCCACGTTCTTAATGTGTGATATCGAAGATATACAGATCTAGTTTAAATCTGTATACCTATCCATAATCCGTTGAGCTCGAACTCCCACTGATGAGGTAATTCACTACCTATCAAAATAAGGATCTGGGGGATTGAAGTGCCACCCTTTAAGTCGAGCAAAGCACTACCTTTTCACGAACAATTACAACTTTTCGAGGCTAGAAACTTCACAATTAGGTACAACACAACGATGATGTTGCTGATAAACAAAATCTATATCTATAAAATGCTGTCTCCTGACTCGAGTGACTGACTGATCAACGCACAGCCTAAACCGCTGATAGTGGAGAGCTGAAATTTGGAGAGTCTGTTCCTAGAATGATGGACGCATCCGATAAGTAGGTAAGGGTTTTTCTAAATCCCCACGGGATTGGGACTTACGCAGGTGAAACCGCGTGACACAGCTAGTATACTTTATGAGGATGTTTAAATGAAATTGAGGTTTATTTACGCGTTTATTTTAGTTTTAAGTCAAAGCTGGAATAAGTTATAATTATAATTAAATGATTATTATGCTTAAGTACTAAGTTGATTATTATGCTTAATAGTAAGATGATTATTATGCTTAAATAGTAAGATGATTATTATGCTTAAGTACTAAGTTGATTATTAGGCTTAAGTAGTAAGTTGATTATTAATAAATTATTATGCTTTAGTAGTAAGATGATTATTATGCATAAGTAGTAGGTTGATTATTATGCTTAGGTAGTAAGTGCTTAAGTTAAAGTAGGTACCAAACCTACGCCTATACTTCGTTTTTTAATTGTAGACTATGATTTGACACATCTTCCTGAAGAAAAAACGTCAAATACAAAGAAAAAAGTCAGATCGTAGACTGAAATTAAAAAATCAAGTATAGTTTACAAGCTACTGAGAATTACATTATTCTGGATAAGTTATTTATTATAAATATAATACTGCTACCAGTAAAATGGAAAAAAAAAAGACTAGAAAAAAAAATATTTTAGTCATTTACAAATAAGGTATAAGATAATCAGTTCTCGCCAGTATAAATTAAGGGCCCTATACTGAAAAACTGAAAATCCATGTCGGGCGCATCGAAAATTGTTAATTATTTCATGACGGAATGTCGTAGAACTTTTTTTGTGTGCAGATTGTAGGCGACATTGTTTCCGATATTTTTCGATGAGCCCGACAGGGATTTTCAGTTTCAAGGTCGTTGGCGTTGTTATTCCTCTTAAATTGTAAGCTTTGGCTTACAATTTTATTCCCCAAATGCCGCCGGCCTCAAATTTTCATGTATTTTTACCACAGGCGCCATCTAGGGATGGAGTGATAGACTGGCGCCAGTGGTAAAATATTTTTTAACGTTTTCGCGTTTCGTTCACGGATTGTTTCTTCCAATGTACATTTTAGAGTTCGGTAACCAATTCTAATAGTGGTTGGTACGGAACCCTTCGTGCGCGAGTCCGACTCGCACTTGGCCGGTTTTTTAATATTACTGATGGCGACTGTTGGCGTACGAAATGCGCAGGATACGAAATGCGCGCAATGAATTATAAATAGTATTAATTGTTAATCTAAATAAATCTAACCTACACTATGTTACACCATGTTAAGTACTGTATTATGTGACACTACTTTTCTACTCTAAGGGGCTGGAATTTTCTAAGAAAAAAAAATTGTTTTTCGAAAAATACATAATAGTTAGGAAGGAACCGAACCACGCTTGGTACATGAGCTTGAAAAAAGATTTTAATTATTCAAATAATTAGTCCCCATAATCCTAATTTCAAAAACACAATCCATCTTCAGACTCACAGATTCAGATTGGATTACAGTATGCTAGAGAAATAGTTAATAAATAAATATTGCACAAAATTACACACAGCGCAATCTAGCCCCAAACTAAGCACTAGGCTTGTACTATGGGTACTAGACAATGGATATACTTACTACATATTACACTTTTTTTTTGTAAATACATACAAAGAAAACATCCAACACATATGATTAAATAATAAAAATACAGGGTGCACTTTAGAATCCTACGCCACAAATTTGTATAAACAAGTTAAGGAATAATTTAAATTTTTTTGACTAGTTCTGAGTTTCTGAGTACTTAAAATATTAAATAAAACAATCCAGAACGATTTTCTGTGTCAGACACAACATCAGAGTGATAGATGCGATGATGTTAAAGCAAGAGCGAGCGAAGCAAGCTCTTGGTTAAACCTTCTCATGGTTCTTGTTTTTAAAACCACCCAAAAAAACATTTGTCTGCAGGGGTTGAAAAGGTATTAAGGATCTTGTGCAACCCCCCCACTCCTCACTTTCACTCCCTGCCTCCTCTCCACCACTAAAACTAGTGGTGTAGTATTATAAAGTGTTAAGTATCAAAATACAGTACATACATTCAAGCAGGGCTGCCTAATTAGGTAAGTATATTGAAAATTTTACTTCCAACTAATTATACACAACCCGTAAATAACTGCAGATTCAAGGAAGAGAAGGATCACTCTAGTAACTTACTTCACTCGGCAGCCTAGCTAGAGTTGAAGAGTAGTGGAATAGTTCTAAGATGCTATGTTATCAGACATGTTTCATATGTTATTTGGTACATAAAAAATACAGAGAGCATCTTTTAGTTAATTAGCTTCCTTATTCAAAGGAACAGCGGGCCAATATGCAGGGTTTTCTATGTCGCATTCTTTCATAAAATTGGCCTGCATAGCTGTCTCTAATGCAGCAATCCTCTGCCATCCACTCCCATAAAGCTGTTTTAGATGTTCGAAATAAGGTTCTGGATCCGGTATAGGCGGCGCTCTTTTTTCTGCATCAGCTTTGGCCAACCGGGCTCGTTCTTGGCGAAAGCCGTATGTCTCTAGAGCATGTTGGATGTAGCCTTCATCTAGAGAGATGTCCTCGGTTGCTTCGCTATCACTATCAATATCACTTATTGTGCCCATCCCTGTGTCTGCTGTTTCTGAAACTCTCTCTGGCTCCGTGGACTCGCTATCACTAGATTGTTCGTTCGATTGCTCTCTCATTTGACTACCAATGTAGAGATTCCTTATAGTGTCCGTAAGAACTTTGTTTTCGTATTCCAATGCCTTTTCCTTGGCTTTCAAAAGTGCTAACTGGTGCTTTAGCTGCCAATTCAAACCGGCTGTGAAATTCTGTGTCCACGACGCCCAGCTCTGTTCGAATACAGATTGGCTCTGTTGATTTTGTTCTTGTTCTGATTCTCCCTCGGTTTGATTTAGGGATGCTTGATTGATCCTCTTCTTGCGTCGTCTGGCTGCTTTGTTTGGTTTGTTATTTTTCGATTCTTTTTTGGGTGGTTCGAAGGACATTTCTATGTAAAAACTTTAGTCTGTAGTCTGGCCCCTGTTTCATAAAGCTGACAATCCGACAGGCGCGACATATGTCGAGAACCGACAATTTGACAATTTTTCTGTTTCATAAAGCCGACAGGCGACAAAATTGTCATGGTGGAAAATTTACAAATAAGTCAAATATGAAGATCGGCGTTTTTCCTTAGGGATTTTACCTGGGGGTTAGAGGTACCTTAGTTTTATTTTATGTGCCATCGCAAGAAGACCTGACATGACGAGACATGGATTATTCAATTGATTTATGCGAACTAAAGCCATGGTGTTAGTATTTTCGTCCTACTCTTGATAAGTTAAAAGATATTGGATGTTGAAGTTTCACATTTGGGAGTCAAGTGTTAACACAAAACACCACAAGATGTCGTTCGTTACTTGTCTTGAATATTCATAAATCTGAATTGGTATACCAATATTAGGGCAGATAATCAAGTCATCTTGCGGTCAATAAATCTTATTAGTTAAAATAATTATTTTCTTTATAAATTCTGGACCGATACGTGGAATTCTGTAGCCATTTATTGGTTTTACAAATTCAGATTTATGGATATTCGAGACAAGTAACGACATCTGGTGAAATAAGTTCGTGTAACAAATTGATTGAAGTACTGAATATTATATCTGTGGAACATAGCTGGAAAGCTACCGCGGATCTTCCGATGACAGCAATTCGATTCCGACGCGGTAGTTTGACATATTTGACAGCGAGGTTTTCAATTTTGACACCGCGCAAGCGTGTTTGACATCCATTTGACAGCCGTCACAATACCGAATGAACATGAATGAATGGATTAAGAGCGTCGGAATCCGGTCCGATTTACGCAACAAACATTACAATGGTAAACATTACGGGGAAAAAAAGTTGTTATAATTTATTACAATTTGTATATTAAAAGATCTAAACAAGATAAAAGTTAATATAGTTTTCTTAAAAAATGTAAATTACCTACATTTGAACGTAAATATAATTATTTCATTATATTCATAAATAATGCGTGTGTAGGTAACGGAACGTAATCCTTCGGCGTTCGATATTCACTTTTTTAAGGCCGCTCGCCCACGGCGACTTTTTGTAGCGATACTAACGCGATTCTGCATCGATACAGTCGCGAAGCGGTCGCTAGCTGTGTGCCCTCGCCCACGGGGCGCTCAGATTTAGAAGCGATGCAAACGCGATACTATCGCGCTTCAGTCGCGAAGCAAGTGCAATTCAGTCGCCTCCCTCCGTTTTCTTCCCAATGTCGTCCGACACGGTCGCGCGTTTGCATTCGATTCAGTAGCGATGCTGTAGCGCATTGCAAACGCGACTACCACGCGTTAGTAGCAATGCAGTCGCGCGTATGCTAAACGCGCGACGCATCGCTTCAAAAAGTCGCCGTGGGCGAGCGGCCTAAACGCGCGAAAACAATAACCCTTGTTTTTATTTGACAGTTACTCGTCGACTTCGAATCGATGACAGTCAACTGTCGATTTTAAGATTTTCTGTCAAAAATCCCATTTTCATTCACTCAATTTGTCGTCGGAATCATATGAGTAATCGACGCGTCGATTATTAATTTTCGCGGTGCAAAATTCGGCTGTCAACTGTCAAATGAATCCGATTCCGATGCCGACGGAAGAACCGCGGTACGGTTCCTGCGAGGCTACCGCGGATGTATCGTCGCTTTCAACTGACAGTCGACTCGCTGTCAAAATGACAGTTGACAGCAAACAGCTGGTCAAAAGCGTTCCGTTTCACACTTAGTTTCGAGACTGATATTTAATGAATAGAATGAAATATATTCTAAATACTTTTAAATGGAAGTAATTAACATTTTTTAACAAATTAAAATAACAATTGTCTTTTCTATACCTTATAATATATAAATTTGTAATGTATTATATTTAGAATATATTTCATTCTATTCATTAAATATCAGTCTCGAAACTAAGTGTGAAACGGAACGCTTTTGACAAGCTGTTTGCTGTCAACTATCATTTTGACAGCGAGTCGACTGTCGAGTTGAAAGATCCGCGGTAGCCTCGCTGGTCCATTTTGAACGGTCTTCTTTGACATTTTTCTGTTTCATAAAACTTTTTGCGTGACAGGTGACAGGTGACAATTTGTCGAGAAAAACTTGACAATTTTGTTTTATGAAACACAAAATTGTCGTGACATATTGACATATTTGTAAAATTGTCCGACATTTGCGACAGGCGCTTACCCTTCTGTCTCGAAAATCGTATTTTGAATTTTGTTGTTCCGTATTGAGGTTTTTATTTTTTCATTTTTTAATTACAAAAATGGTTCTTACATCGAGCAGCGAAGAAAGTAGCGACGATGAATATTTGGAACAAATTCAAACAAGGAGCCAAAGACGTACATTTAAGTGTAGAATTAATTTCTCCTTCACAATTACTGATTTCTGCTTTAAAGAAAAATTTCGGGTATGTAAAACCACGGCTCAATTTTTGATTGAATTGAATTATTTAAAATAGTAGAAAGCTACATTCGCCCTGAGTAAAACAGGCTACTTTTGATCCCGATATTCCCACGGGATCGGGACTTACGCGGGTGAAACTGCGGGACGCAGCTAGTACATAATACGTCGGACAGCCAAACTATAAAACACAAAACTGCACAACTTCATTAAGTATGTAGGTGCAATTAATATTTTTCCTTTTTTAAATTCGGTTTTTATTTTTTTCTGAAATACTTTTATAAACAACAATACTAGCTGCGTCCCGCGGTTTTACCGGCGTAAGTCCTGATCTCGCGAGAATTTCGAGATAAAAAATAACCTATGTGTTATTCTAGGTCTCCTATCTATATTCCAAGTTTCATCGCCATCGGTTCAGTAGTTTTTGCGTGAAGGAGTAACAAAGTCACATACAGACATACATACATACAATATTTCGCGTTTATAATATAAGTAGGAATAGGAAGTAGAATAGGACTATTTGCAAATATCTTAAAAGTTGACAATTGTCGCCGTTTTCTTGACATACCTATATGTCACGATAATCCGACATATGTCGGCGACATAATTGTCGCCTTTTTCTTGACATATGTCGCGTTTATGAAACGCGTCCGACAATTAAAAATATGTCAAGGTTTCACCTGTCGCCTTTAAATAAAATTGTCACGTTTATGAAACAGCCTCAGCGTGACAATTTGACAAATAAGTCAGTTCTTGACATAAAAGTCGGATTGTCGGCTTTATGAAACAGGGGCCGATGTAAAAACGCACGTATACTTTGCACAACGCGAGCCGATTTTTTTTTGGAAAATATTGGAATGGAACTCTATGTTGCCAACTCTACATGTCAAAAAGTCGTTAACGTAAATAACGCACGCTTGAAAAGTCGCTAGAATCGCTAAATGATCTCAGTAGACTGAGCGGGCGGAGGTCCCTCGTTTTCGCATAAACTTTTTTGTCCTAAACACGAAAGACATAAAGGACGCACGTTAAGATTTCTCGATACGATTTATTATTGCGATAGATCGTATAGAGAAATCTAATTTATCAGTTGCGATTTCTTTTCCCTTGAAGTAACACGTATTATGACTTGATGGAATGAATAATTTTAATATTAATATTGATAATATTTTTCCACAAGCTGTTCTTAGGAGCCGATTCTATTGATAGAAGCCCAAAAATGAGTAATTTACTAGATTCTGGGATGCTATTCTGCTAAGATCTTCACCGAGGTTTTATTTGGGACTCTCAGCTTCCAAATAAAAAAAGAATTATCGAAATCAGACGTCAAATGCTACTAGGTAACTACTAGGTAAACTGTGGCAAAAACTGATAGCTGCTCAGGTTTATCTATGCGATTCCCAATTGATCGTCAGTTAAACTGTACAGTTCTCAGTTTTGCCTACACAAGTACGATTTATCGTAAAGATTTCTCGCATGCGATTTATCTGTAAGATAAATCGAAACGTGTGTAGGGCACTTAACGTTTTAATACTCATTCATTCATTACGCATAAAATGTTTGTCATAAATATTTTACGCATAAAAATGTATAGCATAAATATTTCATGGTATCACAACTTTGTTTTATAAAGTTACGGAGCACCCCTACTAAGATGGGTTGGGTTAATGTAAGAACGTGATTACACGCAGCGCTAATACGATAAATAAGAAAGCGTAATGTATAGAAATCGAACTTTATATGAAATAAACATTATGCTTAATAGCAACTTCTTTATTTCCAGTCAATTTTGTATAAAAAACATTAAAACTAGTTATGACTGAAAATCATCCGTCCGGTGACCACACCGTGGATCCGTAAGCAGACCTCTAGATAACTTCAAAAAAAAATATTTTTAAGTTTATCATCATCATCATCCGAGCGTTGTTCCCGGTTGCATCCCTCTCGAGAGCCCGGGGTCCGCTTTCCTACTTTTACGTCTCCACTTCGCACGATCATCGGCATCCCGTGTAGTGAGGCCATTTGCACGCATATCCGATCTTACAACGTCAAGCCAGCACTTCTTGGGTCTTCCCAATCTGCCGCGGCCGGGCGGAGGCGCCATGGCAAGACATTTGTTTCCCACGTAACTAGCCGGTTTTCGTAGAACGTGGCCGTACCACCGTAAGCGGCATTCTTGCAGTTTGTCTGCAATGTCTCGGACATGAAGGCTGCCCCTGATGCGGGAGTTTCTGACGCGGTCTTTTCGCGTCACTCCACACATCCAGCGCAGCATCTTCATCTCCGTGACACGCAGCTCCTGCTTATGTCGCTCAAGCAATGGCCACGCCTCACTACCATACAAAAGGACAGGTCTAATGATCGTTTTATAGACCTGTCCCTTCAGTTTAACCGGCATTTTCGGGTCACAGATGACACCAGTTACCTCTCGCCACTTGGCCCAAGCTGCCGAAATGCGGGACTTGACGTCACAATCGATGTCGCCGGACTCGTGAAGCACCGATCCCAAGTACTTAAACTGGTCTGACCGCTCGACCATGTGACCGTCAACGCAGACAGGTGTGGGATCTGTGGTATTGCTAGCCAAGTATTCGGTCTTCGCTACGTTGAGTTTCAAACCGCCGTTCTCAAGTGACTCTTTCCAATATTTTTAAGTTTATACTCTAAAGAAAATGTTTTTAATGTTATGCGTCATGCTTGATAGTTATGCCATAAAAATATTACACCTTAAATTTTTATGCGTTTTGAGTATTATGCCATACATTTTTATGACGAATCAATTTATGCGTTATGTGTTTATGGCTTATGAATATTATGCGTTAAAACTTTATGCGTAACGTTTTATTCAATTCAATTCAATCATTTATTTCGGATAATAATTATTACAAATCCATATTCAAAATATAAAATAAAATTAAGTTAAGTTAAGTTAAGTTAAGTACTTATTTAAAATTAATATATATGTCGCACTACGAAATCTATCTATCATATCAATTCTATCATAAAATTATTTAAATTAAAATGTCAAAGAAAAAATATCATAAAATGTCAAAAAATATCATAAAATGTCAGAACGTCAAAAAATGTCATAAAATGTCTTTTGTGTTTATGACAAAAGTTTATGCCAGGCGGAGGGACCCGACTGAGCGCTAGGAAATTAAACGCAATTCTTCCACGTTCAAATTCTATATTGTTTTAAGCACAGTACAGTTTTTTAGTCAGTCACATTGGAATAAATAGTTTGGTTTACTTACATAGAATAATATTGAAATTAAAGACATTTTTCGGTTTGAATCGCGTGGTTTTTATTACTTTTAGCATTGTTACAACGCTCAACGTTTCGAGACCTTTCCAGGTCTCTTCTTCAGGATAGACTAAGATGTGATTTGTCATTCTAATGTATTAAAAAGTTACAGTGAGACTACCGTCTTATTATTAAAAACTATTTAAATGTTATCAAAAACGTTCCTGTCTACGCAGGTTCCAAATTGCAATGATTATTATATTACTTTATTGTTAAATTTTATTATTAATTTTACTATTTAATTTTAACTCTATTACTTTTATTTACTTTATTATTATTTTACTTAATTATTTACATTTTATTTAGCCTATCATTACCAACTATGCACAAATCACCTTTCCAACGATTAATTTATCACTGCGTGACTTCGCAAACGCGCCCCTTCATGAGAAGAAGTCACAAGAAACTCCTGGGGGTTGTTTTATGGTAACTCATGCTTACATCAAACTTATTCTAATCAAAAGCTAAAATAAAATACTATATTCTACAACCGGCAAAAGTGGCTGACAGTGTCCTGTTGTCTAGCAGCAGTTGTTGGCTGGGACTGGGACTTAATCAAGTGTAGTACTGGGTCCCAGACAGGCGGCACCTTCCAGTCATCCTCCCTATTGAAATTGTTGGGGTGTTTCTGAATTTCAATGGCTTCCCGAAGCATTCTAAGTACATACCGCTTCTCAGTGGCCAGTATCCGTGCCTGATCGAAGCGGAGGTAGTGGTTTGGCTTGTCCAGCATGTGTTCACAAACTGCAGACTTCAGAGACCGTCTGTGCTTCACATCAGCTATATGTTCCTTAATCCGAACGGCAACACTTCGTTGGGTTTGCCCCATGTAACTAGCGCTACACTCAAAATCGATTTTGTAGATACCAGCATCCTCCAGGGGTATGTTACACTTGACAGGTCTTAATAATTGTTGGATCTTCTTGTGTGGCTTATAGTATGTTTTAATTGAAGCTCGTCTCAAGATTCCTCCAATTTTGTCGGTGACCCCCTTGATGAATGGTAGGATAGCCGGGACTCTCTCGACCGTAGGTGGTTTTGGGCGGCTTCTGTGAACGTGGCGCGGCACTTGGAGGTTGTTGCGACGTAGGACTTGTTTCACGTGCTTGAGCTCCTCTGCCAGGTGGGCCTCGTCACAGATGCCATGTGCTCTCTGCAACAAAGTTTTACCAACAGTAGCTAACTGTGAGGGATGGTGGTGCGAATGACCGTTCAGATACCTATCCGTATGGGTTTCCTAAAAACTGTGTGTCCCAGTGACCCCTCTGCACTTCGAAGGACTAGGGTGTCTAAGAAAGCTAATGATTTATTGTTTTCTAGTTCCATTGTGAATTTAATCTGGGAATTTATGGAATTTAGATAGTCTAGAAACAAGTTAACCTGATTTTTTGGGAGAATTGCAAATGTGTCATCTACGTACCGTTTGTAGATCTTCGGTGCCACCGGGGCACCCCGCAGCGCTCTCTCCTCGAAGTCATGAAGGGGCGCGTTTGCGAAGTTACGTAGTGATAAATTAATCGTTGGAAAGGTGATTTGTGCATAGTTGGTTAGGTTAGATGTAAATAATAAAGTAAATAAAAGTAATAGAGTTAAAATTAAATAATAAAGTTTAATAATAAAATTTAACAATTAAGTAAATTATAATCATTGCAATTTGGAACCTGCGTAGACAGGAACGTTTTTGATAACATTTTAATAGTTTTTAATAATAAGACGGTAGTCTCACTGTAACTTTTTAATACATTAGAATGACAAATCACATCTTAGTCTATCCTGAAGAAGAGACCTGGAAAGGTCTCGAAACGTTGAGCGTTGTAACAATGCTAAAAGTAATAAAAACCACGCGATTCAAACCGAAAAATGTCTTTAATTTCAATACAACATCGCGAAAACAGAACAAGAATCCAGAATAATATTATTTAAGTATAATCGTTATAGAATATAGGACGAAAATACTAACACAATGGCTATTCAAGTTTTACAGAGGCTATTACAGTTTGCATAATCATATAAATTGAGTAAGTAATCCATATCTCGTAAGTCGTACGGCCCATAAAATAAAATTTAGGGACCTATAACCGGGGGCGGATCGTCTTACATAATTTTTTAACTCCTATCATCGGAGGTCCGAAAATGTTTCACATACCATTTAAAATCATAATGATCATTCTTCATAAAAAATTTAAAAACGAAATATTAAAATATATAATCATTGAAATTCATAATATCACTATTCATACACTTCATTTTTACTAATATTTGTTTTAATATATTAGTTTATCATAATGATCGAAACTCATAATCATTCCAATAAATAACTTTGATATTCACACATGTGTTTTATTCTAATATTCATTTTTATAAATTTCTTAATCATAAGTGTTTTATGCATAATTATTGAAAATCATAATATCTTTATTCATACATTTGTTTCACCTACTATTGTCATGTTACTTGAATTTTGAAATAAAATATACGGAGCACACCGACTCGGATAGGTTAGGTTAATGTAAGAACATGATTACGTGCAGCGCCTAATTACTATAAATAAAAAAACGGGGCAAGTGCGACACTCGCGCATAAAGGGTTCCGTACCACTATCACAATTGGATACGGAACCCTAAAATGGTTTACAACAACCAATTTTTAAATTTTATAGGAAAATATGAAATATTTATCTTCGATTCTTACTCCCATCAAACGACCGAATCACTCAAAAAAAAAACCTTGGCACAAAGAAAATCTGAAACATAAAAGAAACTCTTTGGTAAGTGAAGGCAGACTGGTATATTTGACAGATAGGGCAGCCATTTTGAATTCCATGACCAACTCGATTTGTCCTCCTGTCCCTTTTCCTGTCCTGACTCCTTGTTATGTTTGAAACACGTTTGTTGTATGGGAGCCCCTTTTAAATAATTGTTTTATTTTGTTTTTAGTATTTGTTGTTGTAGCGTCTACCGAAATACATCTTCTGTGAAAATTTCAACCCTCTAGCTATTACGGTTCATGAGATACAGCCTGGTGACAGACGGACAGACGGACGGACGGACGGACGGACGGACGGACGGACGGACGGACGGACGGACGGACGGACGGACGGACGGACAGACAGACAGACAGCGAAGTCTCAGTAATAGGGTCCCGTTTTTACCTTTAGGTACGGAACCCTAAAAAACTCTGATATATCTTAATCATAAGTGTTTTTATTACAACATTATTAACTAAAGAGTAATTTCTAAGAAATATAATAATAGAATAGAAAAAATAATTACATTATGAGTTAACTCCGTTTCAAAAAGAAGATCGCCAGAACACAAGTCAAAAACCGTCCATAATTTCACAAAGAGTTTGATAATGGGGTAGTTCATAAAAAGTTTGTTAAGTTGCGTTATTAATACAAAAGTTATGATAAATGTCTGTTATAAAGTAAGCTATTCTGAACAACGATATTATGAGTTGAAATATGTTCATAATAACAATATTATTAACTAAAGCAATATGATCATTAAATGTTATGAAGAAAAAAATTATGATTTTAAACTGTTCTTGGTAGTAACAGTATTAATAAAAAAATTATGATCATTAACTATTATGAGCTCCGATGGTAGTAATAAAAATGTCTGAATAAAAAAAGTATGATAAATAAAATTATGAAGAGTGATTATTATGAACACAAATCGGTAGTAAGACAAAGAATATGACTTAAAATTTTATGTGAGCCAATATGGACCCCCTATAACCACTAGGTCTAGGTCTCGGTCCGAAAGAAAAAGCCGATCTACTGTAATAAACAGCCGCTATATAATATAAATATAAATTTAATATTAGCATGCCACAAGCAAATAATGCTCTATTTCATAAGAGTGCCTACTTTACTGCAATAAAAGTGTATAATGCATTACCAACAGAATTTAAAACCTTAGAAAATGTAAATATCTTTAAGTGTCGACCAAAAAAAATGGCTTATAGCAAATTGCTTTTATTCTCTTAGAGAATATTACGAAAAAACTGGCACGATCATTCACTAGTTATCTAATTGTATTAGATCTTAAATATCTTTAGATTTAGTACACAACATAAAATATTGTATGCCTGTAGTGGGTAAGTGATTGTATCCAAAATATTTAAATTTAAGACCCTTATGTACATCACTTAAACAATAAATATTCTTGATTCTTGCTAATCTTGTACAATTTGAGAGCACAATTCACTCCATCAACGAATGTTAATTTAAAATCTATAAGTCGTTAGAACAGTCAGTAGATTTTTTGTCTCTAGACACATAGTTTACGCAGCTGTAGAAAACGAAATATCATTAGATTTACGAAATTTCACCAGTTTCAGCGGCTAAGTTGGCATTGGCAACACTGGAAATGCATTGGATCAATAATGTACAACCAGAGTGTACCTACACCAAAGAACTGTGAGTTCAGTCACAGAATACATAAATAGTCAGTTTTCTATTATTGGCTTGTCTACCAACAAGGACAGTTTTAAGCCACTAACACGTGTTTAAAATAATGTTTAATAATTATAATAATGTTTAAAAGGTAAAAATAATAAGGCAGATACTTTGATAAGCCGAATACTTTAATTTCATGTCTCCGAGGTCTCATGTGGTACTTTACGTTCCCGCGTCGGGGGCCGCGGGAATGTGTCACATAAGAATACCGTTCAAAATGGACCAGCTATGTTCCACAGATATCATATTCGGCACTTCAATCAATTTGTTACACGAACTTATTTCACCAGATGTCGTTCCTTATCTCGAATATCCATAAATCTGAATTTGTAAAACCAATAAATGGCTACAGAATTCGACGTATCGGTCCAGAATTTATAAAGAAAATAATTATTTTAACTAATAAGATTTATTGACCGCAAGATGACTTGACTAACTGCCTTATTATTGGTTTACCAATTCAGATTTATGGATATTCAAGACAAGTAACGACATCTTGTGGTGTTTTGTGTTAACACTTGACTCCCAAATGTGAAACTTCGACATCCAATATCTTTTAACTTATCAAGAGTAGGACGAAAATACTAACACCATGGCTTTAGTTCGCATAAATCAAATGAATAATCCATGTCTCGTAATTTTCGATGGCACATAAAATAAAATTAAGGTACCTCTAACCCCCAGGTAAAATCCTTAAGGAAAAACGCCGATCTTCTTGAAGATAACCTACCCGTGCTAACTTATCTATGGTTTGTCAAATATAGTGATTCCTGTGACAGGTCTCCATAGGAATGGGGTAGTGTTTAACCGTTATCGGACCTATTCGATTATCGATTATTATTCTCTTATATTTTGAATCTATAGTTACATGTTGATTACGGAATTTTGTAATAGCTTAACTTTACTTTATTATGCTTTACCACCGCGGCGATTTCGAGTAGTATCTATTTATGTTGCGATGTATGAATTACATGCGAATTGAAATCGGCGTTGGGGTGAAATAAACCACATAATCATCATCATCTGGTGCCATCTTCTAAGGAAGGTCGGCGGTCAATTGGTGAAAGTATTTCCGATCCTTTGCTGCAGCTTTACACAACCACATAATACCACACACACACAACCACCTAATAGATACTTATTAAGGAATTGATTTATATTTCGATTATTGTTAAACAATAAAAAGGATCCAAACCATAACAAGGCTTCGGCCATGTTGTGTTTTGCTTAAGTACATTGTAGTAAAGTTTACCTTTAAGTACTACTTTACTTTAGTCTATAAAGTAGTAAACTTGTTTAGTATACTTTTAGTTTACCAAAGTAGTAGGTAATTGTTGTCAGATCTATTTTTGAACCGTTAGAAAACTCTTTCGGATGTGAAAGGCCGCGCGGTTTCGCTCACACACATGCTCAACGAGCGAGAGCAAGCTTGCAAAATTCGAACTTTTGCATACGAATTCAATTCCAGTGGATCAAAAATACGGCTCTAGATCACGTACAGGCCAAGCAGCAGGGAAATCACCTCTTACGTAGCCTTGCAAAAGGTGGTGTACCAAATTTTATGATTTTATGTTATTTAGCTAAGTTAGCTTGACATAAATTCAATTTCTTGACCTTGGGGCACGACGGGGTATGTCCGATATTTTGCTAATATTTCGTTTTTTGCACATAGTGCCTCGATAGTAAGTGATGTGACAAAAGTGTCTAAGAACAGTATGTAGAAGTCAAAAACTCTTACATTCTGTCCATACATGTCAATTCTGTAAGTCTTACAGGTAAAAAGTTACAATAAAAAAAAAGAAAAAAAACATTATTTAAAATCAGTATAGATATCTACGACAATTATTTTTTAATCGTTTCCATAATAAGCAACAACAAATTATTTGTGGTGGCCGCCTACAAGATGGCGCTAGTAGTACGACACGGTGTCCTAAATGGCGCATTTAACATTTTTCTTCTTTTGATTGTAACTTGTTACCTGTAAGACTTACAGAATTGACATGTATGGACAGAATGTAAGAGTTTTTGACTTCTACATACTGTTCTTAAACACTTTTGTCATACGACTTATTATCAAGACACTATGTGCAAAAAGCATATTAAACTCAAAATATCGGACATACCCCGTCATGCCCCAAGGTCAAGAAATTGAATTTATATCAAGCTAACTTAGCTAAATAACATAAAATCATAAAATTTGTTACACCACCTTTTGTAATGTGATTTCCCTGCTGCTTGGCCTCGTAGGTAAGTTATTATTGACGATACCTACTGCAAATAGATTTGGTAATATTTTTACGGGCGCGTGCTTGCCTCCAACCGGCAACCCTCCTAGAGACCAAGAAGATTATCCACCACTGCACGGAGAAAACTCGAGGTGAACTCGTCTCCCCTAGATCCCTTAACATCACTTAATTACGCGAATAATTTCGCAAATGACAAACCAAGGGATATAATCTCATAATAATATTTTATTTTCAAACTGCGAGCTCATATTAATCTCGTAAACTACACATCACATAAAAAAGCGATGTAATATTATATTATTTAAGATACGTATCAATGTAATAAATTGATAAAGTAATTCATATTAGTGGACAACGAACTTTGGAATACCGATATTTTTCATATTCATAACGATTTTCGATAGTCTGTGGTTTTTCCCTTCCCTCGAGTGGGCGGGTCCCGCCGATGAAATAGGACAATACGCTTGGTACAGTTAACCAAAAATAAATACAATACTTCATGAGGATAATGTGTAACAGAAATCCAGCTATATTTGACTAACCATAATGTTTCCGCGTCCCCCAACCAGGGTTCCCAACACAGGCTTTTCAGCTCGAACTTATTTTGAAACTATGACATGCTTTGGTACTAGGTAGTTTCTACGTCAAATGTTAGATGTCACTATTTTCACGAAACTGGAAGGCTACCGCGGTTTTATCGTTGACAGCAATCGATGCCGACGCGGTAGTTTGACATCTCTGACAGCGGAGTTTTCAATTTTAAAACCGCGCATCCATGGCCGTCAGCCGTCGATTTGAAGATTTTCTGTCAAAATCTTCAATTCAATTCAATTATGTCTGTATTGCATTCATTCAATTTGGCTTCGGCATCGATATGAGTAATCGACGCGCCGATTTGAAATTTTCGCGGTTCGAAATTCGACTCTCAACTGTCAAATGAATCCGATGCCGATTCCGACGGAAGAACCGCGGTAGCTTTCCTGTATTGTGGTGTAGTTAGGGTTGCCAGATACGGACTTATAATTTCCTTATAATTTTCAAAACCACAACAGCGTAAACAGTGGTAAAAATCACAAAAAAATCCATTTAATAATACTTCTAATGAAAAGAGATAAAAGTAGACACCATATTCAAATATCTTTTTGAACTTTATTTTTAACCCGCCAGGTTATGAGACCCAGTCGGTATACCTATAATTCAATCTCTGAATCTGGGAAAAGACCTATTAGACCGAGAATTTAACCTGGTTTACAATATAGTTTCACGAAAATAAAATTGGAGCACGACATGTTGTCTTGGCGTTCCCGTCAAAACTTCCCATTTTTGTTTTAATTTATTCCAATGACATTTAATTTTATAATTGACATTTTACTCCATCTAATTAATTAGGTAGGTACTCATCTTTATTTTGATTTTGAATTGAACCAGCATCTTACTCCCGGTTTGAGTAAGATGCTGGTTCGAATCCAGCCCGGCGTCTATCGTGCGTTGTGTTTTTGCAGAAGTATTGTTTCTTAAAAAAAAACACTTCTAAGAAAGCCCAGTGCAAGTTTAAGCACTCAAAATAGAATATTAAAAACATTTATTTTAGATAATAAAATCCATATTATATGTAATTAATCAATTACATTACATTAAAATAATTCAAATAATATTTATAAATCTTTTTTTTTATCTCCTTTCTGGGGAAAAAAACTCCAGGTATAGCAACCCTATTTTTTTCCCATTCGGTTTCGTTTTGCTGTTCTGAATGTTGTGTTTTTGTGGTTTTTCATAATAATTTGGCTTTGAATCTGGACTTCGAAGACCCCTCTATAAATAATATTTTGAAAGGTCGCAGGAGGGACAGAGAGGTGATTGAAGAAGATGTTGTAAAAAAGTTAGCAGCAGATTATTTTAATAAAAGAAAAAGGAAATAAATTCGTCATATAAACTTTGTGTATTTATTTTTAAGTGACTATGATAAAATGTGGAATTCTTTGTTAATTAATAATAATTTTGTTAGAAACAAAGAATTTTACATATATTAGGTACCTGCATTATTTCAAATAAAATAAAATAAAATTAGTGGGGCGTCGCGCGACGGTAGGTGATTTTAGTTACTCTATCAAATGTCAGAGGCGCTGTAGTCGCAATTTTTACTGATGTCTCTATTACCTATAATATATAATGTACTTTGTGGTTCCCAACTTAGCACTTTCGGTGCTAGATTTGGCACAATTCCAGCACTGTAATTTAACATTTAGCACCTAGCACCTAATTTAGCACTAAACACGAGTAAACAGCCATCATTCTGATTTTTTTTCTGGTCACAGTAGAAGCGAACTGCGAATGTTTTTAGTTGTGAATTTGTCAAGTCAAGTGTTTCGTGAACTATAGGTATAACATATATCTGGATCTACCTGGATTTCTCCGTCTAAATGTTTATCACTATTTTTAGACATTTTTTTGGTAAAACCATTAACTTTGAACTACACGAATGAAAAATTGATTAAAGTCATAGTTCAATCAAAGTAATGTCATATCACAAAGGAGGATAATTATTCCTCTAATAATAACTATAAAAAGGTCAAAAGGAAAGAGATTGCATCATTAATTTATATATAACTAGCTGGTACCCGCGACTTCGTCGGCGTAGAATTATTACATAGTCCTTTTTTCGATAAGCTAATCTCTAAAAATAAATAAATGTAAGTAAGTATAGCTTTTTTTTCTCTTTTCGCGATGTTGTATTGAAATTAAAGACATTTTTCGGTTTTAATCGCGTGGTGTTTATTACTTTTAGCATTGTTTCAACGCTCAACGTTTCGAGACCTTTACAGATCCCTTCTTCAGGATTGACTGAGATGTGATTTGTCATTGTAATGTATATTCGCTTAGATTAGCTCAGTTCAGCTAACTCATTTTGTAATGTGGAGTTAATCAATTAAAGTGTTAATCTATCTCAGCTTAGCTCAGCTCAGCTAACTTAGCTTACCTTAGCTCAGTAACTTAGCTTAGCTTATCTAACTTTAGTTCAGGTTATCTAACTTAGCTAAGCTCAGGTCATTTACCTTAGCTTAGCTCAGCTAACTTAGCTTAGTTCAGCTAACTTAGCTTAACTTAGCTCAGCAAACTTAGCTTAGCTCAGCTCAGCTAAGTTAGCTTAGCTCAGCTAATCAGATAACTTACCTTAGGTTCAGGTACCGATAAGCGTTGGTACAGAAAGAACGGTGGTTTCCAGCGCAAATCGGCGTTTTTTCTGTATACGACCTAAGTCCCGATCCCGCGGGTTTACGGTATCAAAAGTAGCTTATGTCCTTCTCCGAGGTCCCATCTATCTCTATACCAAAATTTATCAAAATCGGTTTAGCGGTTTAGGCGTGAAAGCGCTGTTACCTAAGTCCCGATCCCACGGGATTTACGGGATCGAAAGTAGCCTATGTCCTTCTCCGAGGTTCCATCTATCTTTATACCAAAATTTATCAAAATCGGTTCAGGTATACGACCTAAGTCCCGATTCCGCGGGTTTACGGTATCAAAAGTAGCCTATGTCCTTGTCCGAGGTCCCATCTATCTCAATACCAAAATTTATCAAAATCGGTTCAGCGGTTTAGGCGTGAAAGCGCTGTTACCTAAGTCCCGATCCCGCGGGATTTACGGGATCAAAAGTAGCCTATGTCCTTCTCCGAGGTCCCATCTATCTCTATACCAAAATTTATCAAAATCGGTTCAGGTATACGACCTAAGTCCCGATCCCGCGGGATTTACGGGAACAAAAGTAGCCTATGTCCTTGTCCGAGGTCCCATCTATCTCAATACCAAAATTTATCAAAATCGGTTCAGCGGTTTAGGCGTGAAAGCGCTGTTACCTAAGTCCCGATCCCGCGGGATTTACGGGATCAAAAGTAGCCTATGTCCTTCTCCGAGGTCCCATCTATCTCTATACCAAAATTTATCAAAATCGGTTCGGTATACGACCTACGCCCCGATCCCGCGGGATTTACGGGATTAAAAGTAGCCTATGTCCTTGTCCGAGGTCCCATCTATCTCAATACCAAAATTTATCAAAATCGGTTCAGCGGTTTAGGCGTGAAAGCGTAACAGACAGACAGACAGAGTTACTTTCGCATTTATAATATTAATATATATATATATATATATATATATATAATTTATAATATTATATATATATATATATATATATATATATATATAATATATAATATATATAATATATAATATATATAGTAAGATAGTAAGATAAGATATTGCCTCTATTACAAAGGTGGACCACCGGCAATAAAAAGTGCCCATGGTACACCCAGGTGTACTGAGGTGAACCACCGGCAATGAAAAGTGCCCATGGTACACCCAGGTGTACTATGCAGGTGGACCACGACCGATGACCGCTATAAAACCTACAAAAACGAATATTCCTTCAAGCAAAGAAGTGAGTTAAGTTCAAAATTACAGAACAGAGCAGAAGAACGATCCAAAATACAAAAAGTGGCTTAGACCTGTGCTTGGAGATAGTTTGAAAGCAATGTGTGTATTTTGCAGTACAGAATTTAATGCGAGAATATTTGAAATTAGCGGCATTCGGAATAAAAAAAACACAGAAAAATTTTATGTCCAAAAAGTAGCACTATTTTTTATATTTTTTTTCAATCTAGTACTATTTGAGATGAAATTTAGCACCCACCTAAGATAATGAGTTGGCAACCCTGCCCCCGACGCGAGAACGTAAGGTAGCACATACCTACCTACTCAGAGACATGAAATTTATTTTGTACCTACCTGCCTTATTATTTTTACCTTTTTAAAGTTTTGTTTTAACTTGGTTTAAATGTCCAAAAATCCTGAGATCTCAGGACAAATCCGGAGATCTGGTAACCCTAGCAGTACCTATCTAATTATCTGCTCATCAAGATTATTTAATTTAGTTAAACGTACTATTTATGTAGTCTGTGGTTAAACACGATATTACCTACTATCTTGTTCAGATACTGTGTTCCCGTGGTCTCCTTCTTACAATCTTATTATTTCCACGTTTGACCCTACATATACTTTGAACAGCTGAGCCGATTTTGATTAAACATGCGTATTAATCGGGCATATTTCAAAACATTCGGTTTTTATTTCCGAGCTTCAACCCACATATATTATGAACGGCTGAGCCGATTTCGATCAAACATAGTAAAGAACACTTGCGCAAAAGTCACCTATCAACTAAAAAAAACTACATTTAAATCGGTTCATCCATTTGCGAACTACGATGCCACAGACAGATACACATACACACAGACAGACAGACACGTCAAACTAATAACACACCTATTTTCCGTCGGGTGTTAAAAAAACGGGGCAAGTGCGACACTCGCGCACAAAGGGTTCCGTACATCACAATTGGATACGGAACCCTAAAATGGTTTACAACAACCAATTTTTAAATTTTATAGGAAAATATGAAATATTTATCTTCGATTCTTACTCCCATCAAACGACCGAATCACTCAAAAAAAAAAAAAAAACCTTGGCACATAGAAAATCTGAAACTTCCCTTTGGTAAGTAAGGCAGACTGGTGACTTTCGGCGGGAAAGCGGAGACAACATGTCGTGCTATAATTTTATTTTCGTAAACTATGTTGTAATCCCGGTTAAATTGTGTAATTTTGGTGGAATCTTATTCAATTCAGTTCCGTGAATGTGCACAAGTGTAGTGAAAACAAAATTGAGTGTTAAACATGGACTTTCCGTCGTTCGCGCCGAAGGTCCTTGAAGGTAATAGTAAAGTTGCCACCGCTTTACCATAGCCCCTGACTTGAAACTATAGGCCCGATCGGGCTAATTTCATGCAAAATACTTGATACTGGCAAGATGTACAAGATGTACGACGCCAAAACTATAATAAGAAGAAGGCAGACTGGTATATTTGACAGATAGGGCAGCCATTTTGAATTCCATGACCAACTCGATTTGTCCTGACCAATCAGAAGCGACCTCACATTGTACTAAACTCCTTGTTATTTTTGAAACACGTTTGTTGTATGGGAGCCCCTTTTAAATAATTGTTTTATTTTGTTTCCGAAATACATCTTCTGTGAAAATTTCAACCCTCTAGCTATTACGGTTCATGAGATACAGCCTGGTGACAGACGGACAGACGCTAGACGGACGGACGGACGGACGGACGGACGGACTGACAGACAGACAGACAGACAGACAGACAGACAGACAGACAGACAGACAGACAGACAGCGAAGTCTCAGTAATAGGGTCCCGTTTTTACCTTTAGGTACGGAACCCTAAAAACGATCCGCTCGAGACGGATATAAGTATATACCTAGGTATAAAGTATAGATAAAACAAATTAAAACTAACATATAGGTAGTAGGTATGTTTGTCAAATGTGAGATATCTCCGCATATTATAACGATTAACGTTAACTTGCGTTATCGTTAATCGTTAATCCAAAGGAGACAAATCTCTCCGCAGTTTATACACTTTTCTGAACCTGTTTATCGCGGTGCCGTGCGGTAAATAGTAGGCTTTGGATTAACGATTAACGGACTTCTGCAAATTAACGATAGTTAACGTGTCTGTAAATTTTTTTAAAAGTTTACTTAAAAGTTAATCCGTTAATCAAAATGTTAACTTCGTTAATTAACGATTAAAGGATTAACGAGTTAATGCCCAGCTATGACTGCATCTCACTCACGTAAGCGGAAAGGGTAGCGGGTACCGTCAAATACACCAACTTTGCCAACCACCTAAACATTGCCCAAAAAGCAGTTTCTAAGCAAATCTGTTAATATTGAAAAATATTTTAGCGTTATGGTTATATTTACTAATTGGAAGAAAAGTAGATTATGTATCTGACAACACGTTGCATTGCCTTAGTTCCCAACTTCGTTCAGTCACCTGTCTGGTCTTGTCGAATGTGTTGTGTTTTTTGCGGGCAAATTTTTCAGATATTATAGAGTGAATTTTACGTCACGGCGAAAACGCAAGTTGATTTTACAGTATGTTATAGAATACCAATTTTAAAGCATTTTTGATTAGATTTCAGTATTCTAAGCCTTAAAATACAACTGTAACGGCGGTGGGCAAAGATAACCTGAACTGTTCAGACCTATTCTTGTTAACTTTGCCCTTCATCAAAAAGCACACAGGGTTGCCAAAATTTCATTTTAACCGACACAAAAAAAATGAGGATCCCAATTTATCGATTTTTTATGTATCATTAAGATTGTTTTCTTGAAACAAACTAAACAATCACAAACATTAGTAACTGTGAAATTCGCAAAATATAGTGTATTCGTTATAATTTTTAAGAAAATCCTGTTTTTCTTAAAAAAATATAACAAATACATACCTAGTTACTTAGTTTGTCAAACATTGATAATACATTTTTATTTCTAATACTAAATTCTAATTTAAATAGCATTTCTGATATTCTGCAATATTCGAAACTTTAGACACGTGACAACCCTAGAGAGTTACAACAGCTTTTTAGGATTTGTATGGAAAGGAGTTATAATCGCTAGGTAATATTGCCCACTGATTTTACTGCAAAACTGCTTATGATACAAAGGAAAATTTAAGGACTATACCTAGATTTAATAATAATGAGAAATATTTATTTACATATATTTACATAGGTACATGTACATATAAGATAAAACTAAAGAATCATCTCCCATCAGATCCCTCGCCTCAGACCTAGATTATATAAATTACTAGTTATTATCTGAATTACGTATTTATTACGTAAGACTCATATTTCGTCAAAAAAATAGGCAATGTTGGTATGAAGCGCGGATAATTTTGCCCGCCATCAAAATCGGATAAAATATAGTTTTAAAGTGTAATATATTAATTCAAATCGTTATGTAATGCAGCATATGATCGTAATACACCTAACAAATAAAAAATATATGTATGTTTCCATAGAAAAAAACGATGTTTTATTCGATTTTATAAAAAAACGGGCAAAGTTGGTATATTTGACATAACAGCAGTTTTTTTGAAATCCCTATTTTTAGTAACCATGTTACCTACTGAAAATAAACATGACCAATATTGACCAACTCCATAAACGAAGACTGCATTTTTATATCACTGAGCGTTAGTTTTTGCAGCTAATTCATATTATTAACAAATTACATTTTTATAGTTACGGATGTAAGTAGGTAGTTATCTAAATTATAGGAATTGGAACAAGTTGTCTGATAGAATTAAGAGAAAAGTCTTCTGCTCTTTCTCCTCTAAAGAAATTACAGCAAATAATATGTTTATGCCATATATATAACCCATATTATTGTCTGCCATGCCATGACTATGCCCCTTCGTAATATTTTATTTTCTACCAAATTATAAAAAAACATAAAATTTTGAAAAATTAGATTACCGTAAAAGGCACCAACTTTGCCCGTTTTTTTTATAAAATCGAAAAAAAACTCCTTTTTTTTCTATAGGAACATACATTTTTTATTTATTTGTAAGGTGTATTACGATCATATGGTGCATTACATAACTATTTGAATAAATATATTACACTTTAAAACCACTTTTTTCTTGATTTTGATCGCGGGCAAGATAATCCGCAGTTGTGACCAACATTGCCCACGCCTAATTTTTGACTTAATTCGAGTCCTATTTATACGTAATTCAGATAATATCTAGAAAAATTTATAATCTAGGCCTAGTCTTTCAATTTTTGTTTGTAGCATAAGCAGTTTTGCAGTAAAATCAGTGGGCAATATTACCTAGCGATTATTACTCTTTTCCATACAAATCCTAACAAGCTGTTGTAACTCTCTAGGGTTGTCACGTGTAGGTATATTATAAGTTTCGAATGTTGCGAATATCAGAAATGCTATGTAAATTAGAATTTAGTATTAGAAATAAAAATGTATTATCAAAGTTTGACAAACCAAGTAATTAAGTATGAAACTAAGAAAAACACTGTTTTCTTAAAAATTATAACGAATACACTGTATTTTGCAAATTACACAGTGACTGATGTTTGTGATTCCTTAGTTTGTTTCAAGAAAACAATCTAAATGAAACAAAAAAAAATGATAAATTGGGATCCTCATTTTTTTTGTGTCGGTTAAAATGAAATTTTGGCAACGCTATGTGCTTTTTGATGAAGGGCAAAGTTGACAAGAATAGGTCTGAACAGTTCAGGGTATCTTTGCCCACCGCCATTACTGTTGTATTTTAAGGCTTAGAATACTGAAACCTAATGAAAAGTGCTTTAAAATTGCTATATAACCAATTTTATATATGGTGGTATATAACATACAGAAAAATCAACTTTCCTGCGTTTTCGCCGTGACGTAAAATTCACTCTAAAATATCTGAAAAATTTGCCCGCAAAAAACACATCACATTCGACAAGACCTGACAGGTGACTGAACGAAGTTGGGAACCAAGGCAATGCATCATGTTGTCAGATACATAATCTACTTTTCTGCCAATTAGTAAATATTACCATAACGCTAAAATATTTTTTAATATTAACAGATTTGCTTAGATGCTTTTTGGGCAATGTTTTGGTGTTGGCAAAGTTGGTGCCTTTTACGGTATGAATAAAATGTAGGGGCATGGTTCATGTCTCTACGTTTTGTTTTTTTTTGATGACCATGCCGCATGGTCATCGCTGATGAAGGATTTATGGTATTTACTATTTATAAACATTTTCTCTAATGTATTTATCCAGGGAGGCAGTCAACTACGTTTGTAAAGTTTGTATGGAGAAAAGAGTAAGTAGACTTTCCGTTAAAAAGTGCATTGTTTGTCAAGTTTGTCTACCAAAAACAGTTACAACAAGACGCTTGTAAAACCGCTTTTGAAGCTCAAGCTGCTGTTTACAACTAGATACCAATGAACTCAGAAATTATACCTAGATGGTAGGTAGGTGTCTATAATATCTTAAAACTAGTAGTTTACTGTTTTATTAGATACTAGCTGTGCCCGCGACTTCGTCAGCGTTTTTCGGACTACCTACCCAACGCTGTGCTTGAACGGACGACCAGGGAAGTATGTTGCTGAGCAGGAGATAATCATGGCAGAGTCTATTTAAGTGTAGATTGAGCACAGCGCAGCGATAGGTAACGTGTTGCATGCTTATAAGAAGTAGCCTTTATCGAAAAAATAAAAAAAAATCGAAACCCGACTTCGAACAAAAGGACAAAACAATAATATTGAGCTCTCCTAAGTACAGTGCAACCGACTTATCTGTTATACGTAAGCTGAAGTCGGGCAGCTTAACTACATGATATCTTTTTTTTACGTGGCTAATGTCCGTCACCGTCAGGCCAATCTCGTTGGGCTCCCTACCATAGGCTTATAATGTAAACCCCCATGGTGTCCCTCGCTCCACAAGTGTCAAAGCCAGTGGAAACTCCTCGTGGACTACATCCCGACAACGAAGGCCTTTCCAAGCCTCATCTCTGCATCTGCCCGATAGACAACCCCTCTCCGTCTCCCCTCCCTCGGCACGGTCACGCCACCGTCTCGAGGTCCCCAAAGTCGGTGATAACCTCCCCCCCCCAATTCACCACCAGAGGCTTAGGTGATTTTTATACTACTGAGTCTACTGAGCTACTGAGTCCCCTCACAACGGCAAGGTGGACGACCATCTGGAGGGTAAAACGTAACGTCGTGTCCGGGACTCGTGACTCGAACGCTCAGCCGTCGAATCGGAAGCCATCACTCGGCTCGGTAGGCCACCGTTCCTTAAAAAGGGAATGCGCCCGCGCCGGTCTGTGATTCGAACGCGGAACCCTCGACTCGGAATCCATAGCTGCCATTGTGCCACGTAAACTACATGCAATCTGCATCACCCAGTAAAACTGCCCGATTACAGATATATTTTTTTAATCCATTTTATTGCATTTTCAAGATTGTAACCGTAACTTTAATCACTGAGGAATTTTTGAGAAGGTGGTTTCAGGTGGTTCATCAATTTGTACCTAGTTCTTTTTAAGCCAATTCTATTGATGGAAGTCCAAAAATTAGTAATTAACATCATTGTGAGATGCTATTCTGCTCATCATTCCGAAGGTTCTCATCAGATCTTCACCAACAATTTATGGGACCAACTCGAGACTCTCACTTTCCAAATTAAAAAAGAATGATCGAAATCGGACTTTATATGCCGGAGTACGGCGTGAACATATTCACATACAAATGATATGCGGATAGAATTGAGCAGCTCCTCTTTTTTTTAAAGTTGATTAAAACAGCCATTACAAAGAATTTCCTTATGTCCAAAGGATCCGGATATATGGACAGACATAGGTATACGGTATTTGAGGAATTTCCTGAAAAAAAAAAACCGGATATCCGGTTTTTTACTTTCGACCGGATATCCGGTTAATCATGTGTTGATTCCACACAACATATTTCTTCAGTACAACATTCAAACTAATTAAGTAATAGCAGAAAAAACACTTTATCCGTATAACCGGACTAAATATCCGGATAAAAAATAGCCTATATGTCAATCGGGGTCTAAAGCTATCTGCATACCAAATTTGGTCAAAATCGGTTAAGCCGTTTCTGAGATTAGCGGGCACAAAGGCACAGACAAACAGACAAACGGACAAACAGACAAACAGACAACCAGAAAAACAGAGAAATGGGTTCTACTGCGTTTGTAGGTCCAATTCAAACCCCTCCAATTTATATTTTTTTTTCTTTCAAAAACAGACACCGCTGAGTTACGATTTTATTTTATGTATAAATATAAACTATATATTAGGTATAAGTATCCGTTGTCTAGTCACCATAACAGAAGCTTAGTCGCTTACCACGGGGCTAGATGGCGCTAGGTGTTGTTCAGAGTTTTTTTTTTTATTTATTTTTTATTATCAATTTAAAAAAAAATATAGGGACCTTTGTCAAAAGTTGACCATGTCGGTCCCATTATTTCAAACAAATAAACTTCATAGAATAAAATAATATGGTCTACTCACTACTAACTAAACTACTACTAACAAATTTAACATTAATTTATAAAGCAAAATTGCCACATCACAGAGAATTTTTTATTTATTAATTACTTACCCACTTTAAATCATCTTTATTTTGTACGTAAAATAAAAAAATATAATAATATTGTTAGGTAAAAAACCGCTGGGTGCAAGTATTTATGCTTAAAAAAAATTATTTCTAGTCTGAGTGTTTTCTGCGTATTATAGGTACCCATTTATTCAGGTAAGCAGCTCCCCGCGGTTTTACCCGCATAAGTCCCGATCCCGTGGGAATATCGGGATCAAAAGTAGCCTATAGCCTTCCTCAATAAATGGACTATCCAAAACCGAAAGAATTTTTCAAATCGGACCAGTGGTTCCTGAGATTAGCGCGTTCAAACAAACAAACAAAAAAACAAACAAACTCTTCCGCTTTATAATAGTATAATAGATAATAGATAGATAATAGATTTACAAAAAAAGTAAGTAGGTATAAAAAGTTTGTAGTATAACCGTTGTCTAGTACCCATAGTACAAGCCTAGTGCTTATTTTGGGGCTAGATTGCGCTGTGTGTAACGTCGTGCAATATTTATTTATTAGGTATCTACCTATTTAAATTAATCTCAAGTTTATAAGGAGCCGTTAGGCCCCTAATGTTTATGCAGATTTATCATACAATCGATTGTATTTGCCTTTGTCATTGCCTTGTCATGTCAAAGTGACAAGCTTACAAAGCGCAAAGTATTTCACAGGCCAATGTCCTACAACAATTAAGAATAGATACACTAACTTTAAAACAGCACACAAACAAGAGCGAAGTCGGCGAAAGATAGCAGTTGTTTACTAGTAGGACCCCATGGTTCTACCAACGGTATTCCCGAGGGAATCTTGGTATATATTAGCCTACAAACCAATGTGTTATTTCAGGCCTCTAGCTACTTAGCCATCAAAATTCATAGTCATCCGTTTAGCATATTTTGCGTTAAGTAACAAGAAAAACACACACTTTAATAACTCACAAACTTTCACTTTCATTAGTGGGATAGCAACCCGTTCCATGACTTCTACGCATATATGTTATAGCGTCCCAAGCTGTGACCAACAAGGGTATAAAGAGATGGGTCCGCTGTTCCGTCCGACCACCCCGGAGGGCAACCGTCCGTGCGTTCATTAGTGGGATAGTGGGATATGAGCTTTATCAACCCCGTAAAAATAAATTTTACATAATTCAGTATTTGAGCACATAAAGTTACGTCTAAGAGGTCCCCAATTAAATAAATAAATATTCCACGACGTTACACACAGCGCAATCTAGCCCCAAACTAAGCACTAGGCTTGTACTATGGGTACTAGACAACGGATATACTACATATCATACTTTTTTTTTGTAAATACATACATGTGATACATAGAATACACCCAGACTAGATACAATTTTTTTTAAGCATAAATACTTGCACCCGACGTGAATTGAACCCGCAACCTCCTGCATTGCAGTCGGGCCTTCCCCCGACGCGCCACTGAGGTCGTCTCAATTGTGAGAAGACTCGTAGCCCGTAGCTCTCGTGGTTTTTGAGATCTCAGAGAACTCGTCCCACATGTTTGCTCTCGCTCTTTGTGTATGTGCGTGAACGAGACCATTCCCACTTTATGACGCAGAATTTGTCCATGCACCTATACTACTTCGTAAATCATATTTACATTTTTTTAATTATTTTATGGTATGTAGGTACTTATGTGGAATATAATTTTAAAGTAGGTATATGCAAATTGATTAATTGCAAACATTTAATCAAGTTGAATAAAAGTTCAGTACCCCTAAATCAGGCAAAAATACAGTGTTCCACCGCGAGGTCGGCCAAATGTTGACACCAAAAAACTTGATCAAAACTTTTCTCCTAAACTTTTCTCAAAACAAACCTCCTTTCCTTCCTAGATAAAGACTAGAGATGCGCCGAGTACTCTGCCGAGTACTCGTTACTCGGGTACTCGGCAGTTTTTTACTACTCGTACTCGGCCTCGGTACTCGGTTCATAAGTCGAGTAACTCGGATCATCATCATCATCCGAGCGTGGTTCCCGGTTGCATCTCTCTCGAGAGCCCGGGGTCCGCTTTCCTACTTTTACGTCTCCACTTCGCACGATCTTCGGCATTCCGTGTAGTGAGGCCATTTGCACGCATATCCGATCTTACAACGTTAAGCCAGCACTTCTTGGGTCTTCCCAATCTGCCGCGGCCGGGCGGAGGCGCCATAGCAAGACATTTGTTTCCCACGTAACTAGCCGGTTTTCGTAGAACGTGGCCGTACCACCGTAAGCGGCATTCTTGCAGTTTGTCTGCAATGTCTCGGACATGAAGGCTGCCCCTGATGCGGGAGTTTCTGACGCGGTCTTTTCGCGTCACTCCACACATCCAGCGCAGCATCTTCATCTCCGTGACACGCAGCTCCTGCTTATGTCGCTCAAGCAATGGCCACGCCTCACTACCATACAGAAGGACAGGTCTAATGATCGTTTTATAGACCTGTCCCTTCAGTTTAACCGGCATTTTCGGGTCACAGATGACACCAGTTACCTCTCGCCACTTGGCCCAAGCTGCCGAAATGCGGGACTTGACGTCACAATCGATGTCGCCGGACTCGTGAAGCACAGATCCCAAGTACTTAAACTGGTCTGTCCGCTCGACCATGTGACCGTCTACGCAGACAGGTGTGGGATCTGTGGTATTGCTAGCCAAGTATTCGGTCTTCGCTACGTTGAGTTGCAAACCGCCGTTCTCAAGTGACTCTTTCCACGCATTTACACGCCTTCCAAACCGTCCCTTATCCGAGTCCGCTAGCGCAATATCATCAGCATACATGAGCATCCACGGGGGCTGCTCGTGTGCGTTTCGGATGACTACGGACAGTGCGTCCAGTATTACGCTAAACAGAAACGGACTTAGAACGGATCCTTGGTGGACTCCGACTGTAATGGGGAAAGATTTAGTGTCACCAACAGCAGCTCGCACCACAGAATCGGAATTTCGGTACATGTCCCTGATGGTTTCAATATAAGTTTCTGGCACCCCTTTGGACCGCAGCGCCCACCAGATCATCACGCGAGGAACACAGTCGAAGGCCTTCTGCAAGTCCAGGAACAGAAAATGCAGAGGCGTATTCTTCGTTCTGTATTTCTCCATAACGATCCTTAGGGCGAAAACAGGGTCCATGGTACCATGACCGGGGCGGAAACCATACTGGCCCTCCGAGACAGTGCACTCCTGCCGGATCCGAGAGTCAACTATACGCTCGTAGAGCTTCATGGTGTGGGACATGACCTTTATACCACGATAACTTCCACACTCCTGCACAGATCCCTTGCCCTTGAACACTGGAGTGATAACACTCAGTCTCCATTGGGCGGGGATTCTGCCGGTCTCGAGTATGCGGTTAAAAAGGTTGGTTAAAATGCCCACACCACGAGAACCCATAGCCTTCCATACTTCGATGGGGACTCCATCGGCGCCGACAGCTTTCCGATTCTTCATGCAGTAAAGAGCCTTGCGCACCTCCTCAGGCGTTATCAGTGGCACAAGTCCTAGATTCGGAGGGAGTTCCGGTGGCTGCACCTCTTTATACTGCTTATTAAGCAGCTCGTGGAAATAAGAGCGCCACCTCTCCTTCACCGCGAGGTCCTCGCATAGCAGGTTGCCATTAGGATCTTTTACACAGCGGCACTTGGATATATCCTGTGCCGCTTTGATCCTAGTACGTGCCGACTTATAAATAAGCTTCTGCCCCTCAGACGTTTCCAACTTATCGTACAATGGCTGTAAGTGGTCCCGTCTGGCTCTGGCTACTGCTCTCTTTGTGGCACGTTTGGCAGACCTGTACGCGTCGCGATCTTCAGGAGAGTTGGACGCTTGCCACTTTTTAAAGAGGGTTTTCTTCACCCTAGTCTCCCTCTGGACTGTGTCGTTCCACCACCAAGTTTCCTTGTCACACTTGGGTCCTCCCTTAGACATACCGAGGACCGACCGCGCCGAATCAGCGATAGATACTTGAATCCTGTCCCAGTGTTCCTGTACCGATTCGCCTTCAGCATTAGCACATTTGTCGCCAATTGCTGAGGCGAGCATCTGGGACTTGACTTCATCAAGCATCCACCATCTGATTCGGCGCTGACATGGTTCCGGTCGTTTGTCTTTGGTCTTTACACAGAGATCCATGACAAGGAGACGGTGTTGGGCAGTGAGACTCTCACCGGGTATGACTTTGCAGTTGGCCACGTTGCCGATATGGTGTCTCCTAGTGATTAGAAAATCGATTTGGGTAGCGCGCCCCCCGCTCCTGTAGGTGATCAAGTGGTCGGGCTTCTTTTTGAAATATGTGTTCACGAGTGCCAGGTCGGCAGTGGCACACGTACGCAGAATTTCTTCCCCTTCCGCAATCCGACTGCCGTACCCGTAGCCTCCATGAACACGTTCAAATTCCACCCCCATCTCACCCACATGACCGTTCAGATCACCACCCAAAACGATTCCCTGTGACAACGGGATGGCCCCAAGGACCTCGCCGAGTTTATCCCAAAACGATCTCTTATCAGCGTCGCTACAACCGACCTGCGGCGCGTAAGCACTTACTAAGTGAGTAGGAACCCCTCCAATAAGCACCTTCACGCACATAAGTCGGTCGCTAAAGCGATTCACCTCCAAGATATCGTCATGCAACCTCTCAGCGAGCACCACAGCCACCCCGTTCTCTCCACCAGGTGCACCCGTGTAGATCAGCTTGTAGCCATTCCCAATGAGTCGGGATCTGCTGCCTTTCCATCGAGTCTCCTGCAGTCGAGTAACTCGGATAATATATATATTTATATAACGTAATTGTAACGCGATCTAATTTCATCTGGGTACAGTTTTGGCTTCCTAACTTAATGCGAAAGTTTGTGCGTTTGTTTATTCCTCCTTCACGCACAAACGGCTGGACCAATTTAGATGAAATGTAACACAAAGGTACTGAGCTGAAGAACTTTTTATCGATACATAAGCGGGTAAAACTGCGGGTGCAGCTAGTAATAAAGAAAACCAAGCATGTAAGTTTAAAATAATCAAGTCTTGAGCGCGTTGCAACTTGTTTTCGCGCTTATTTTAATGAACCGAGTAACTCTGCCGAGTACTCGGCTCGGTAATTTTTGAACCGAGTAATACTCGGTACTCGGATACTCGGTAAAACTGGTACTCGGCGCATCACTAATAAAGACCATTCTCCTAAGTTTTAGTTTTTATCATTTTTTTTTTTTTTTTTTAATTTTATTACCGGTGTGAACTTGGCAGCCAAAGTTAGCAGCCTATAACCCGACCAAATTAAGATGGTCATTTTTGTGAAGTTAGCAGCCAAACGAAATAACAGCTTGTATATACATAAAAAATAGTATATAAATATCACAATAGGTTATATATAGACAAAAGATGCCAATAAAATTATAAAACTTATAATAACTGCCACACAAACATTCCTAGGACACAAAGATGTAATAAATAACTGCTACTAAAATTCAACTACTCAGACTGCTCAAATCGCATCAAAATTAGTCTAGGATTATAGTTTGATGCGATTAGAGCGGGATAGCTAGGTGTAAAACACCTCCATCCATCGAGAAACAGAAAATTTGCATGAAAAATATTTGTATTAAGTTTCATTGGGTGGTGGACCGTTAAGGAGCCTCATAGCCACATTCTAATGCCATTTTCAAGGTACTCTGATGTATTACCTTTAGTGCTAGGCCAAATTTGATGCGATTGGAGCGGGATAGCTAGGTGTAAAACACCTCCATCCATCGAGAAACAGAAAATTTGCATGAAAAATATTTTTATTAAGTTTCATTGGGTGGTGGAGCGTTAAGGACCCTCAAAGCCACTTTCTTATAGCACTGCCTAGGTACTATGGACTGTAACCTATAATTCTAGCCCAAATTTGATGCGATTAGAGCGGGATAGCTAGGTGTAAAACACCTCCATCCATCGAGAAACAGAAAATTTGCATGAAAAATATTTTTATTAAGTTTCAGTGGGTGGTGGACCGTTAAGGAGCCTCATAGCCACATTCTAATGGCATTTTCAAGGTACTCTGATGTATTACCTTTAGTGCTAGGCCAAATTTGATGCGATTGGAGCGGGATAGCTAGGTGTAAAACACCTCCATCCATCGAGAAACAGAAAATTTGCATGAAAAATATTTTTATTAAGTTTTAGTGGGTGGCGGAGCGTTAAGGAGCCTCATAGCCACTTTCTTATAGCACTGCCTAGGTACTATGGACTGTAACCTATAATTCTAGCCCAAATTTGATGCGATTAGAGCGGGATAGCTAAGTGTAAAACACCTCCATCCATCGAGAAAGAGAAAATTTGCATGAAAAATATTTTTATTAAGTTTCATTGGGTGGTGGACCATTAAGGAGCCTCATAGCCACATTCTAATGGCATTTTCAAAGTACTCTGATGTATTACCTTTAGTGCTAGGCCAAATTTGATGCGATTGGAGCGGGATAGCTAGGTGTAAAACACCTCCATCCATCGAGAAACAGAAAATTTGCATGAAAAATATTTTTATTAAGTTTCATTGGGTGGTGGAGCGTTAAGGAGCCTCATAGCCACTTTCTTATAGCACTGCCTAGGTACTATGGACTGTTACCTATAATTCTAGCCCAAATTTGATGCGATTAGAGCGGGATAGCTAGGTGTAAAACACCTCCATCCATCGAGAAACAGAAAATTTGCATGAAAAATATTTTTATTAAGTTTCAGTGGGTGGTGGACCGTTAAGGAGCCTCATAGCCACATTCTAATGGCATTTTCAAGGTACTCTGATGTATTACCTTTAGTGCTAGGCCAAATTTGATGCGATTGGAGCGGGATAGCTAGGTGTAAAACACCTCCATCCATCGAGAAACAGAAAATTTGCATGAAAAATATTTTTATTAAGTTTCATTGGGTGGTGGAGCGTTAAGGAGCCTCATAGCCACATTCTAATGGCATTTTCAAGGTACTCTGATGTATTACCTTTAGTGCTAGTCTAAATTTGATGCGATTGGAGCGGGATAGCTAGGTGTAAAACACCTCCATCCATCGAGAAACAGAAAATTTGTATGAAAAATATTTGTATTAAGTTTCAGTGGGTGGTGGAGCATTATGGAGCCTCATAGCCACCTTCTAATGGCACTGCCTAGGTACTCTGATGTATTACCTTTAGTGCTAGGCCAAATTTGAAGCGATTGGAGCGGGATAGCTAGGTGTAAAACACCTCAATCCGTCGAAATACAGAAAATTTGTATGAAAAATATTTGTATTAAGTTTCAGTGGGTGGTGGAGCATTATGGAGCCTCATAGCCACTTTCTAATGGCACTGCCTAGGTACTCTGATGTATTACCTTTAGTGCTAGGCCAAATTTGATGCGATTGGAGCGGGATAGCTAGGTGTAAAACACCTCAATCCATCGAGATACAGAAAATTTACATGAAAAATATTGGATTGAGGTTTATGTGGTTGGTGGAGCGTTAGGAGCCTCATAGCCACTTTCTTATAGCACTGCCTAGGTACTATGGACTGTTACCTATAATTCTAGCCTAAATTTGATGCGATTGGAGCGGGATAGCTAGGTGTAAAACACCTTGACCCATCGAGATACAAGAAATTTGTATGAAAAATATTTGTATTAAGTTTCAGTGGGTGGTGGAGCATTATGGAGCCTCATAGCCACTTTCTAATGGCACTGCCTAGGTACTATGGACTGTTATCTATAATCCTAGACTAATTTTGATGCGATTTGAGCAGTCTGAGTAGTTGAATTTTAGTAGCAGTTATTTATTACATCTTTGTGTCCTAGGAATGTTTGTGTGGCAGTTATTATAAGTTTTATAATTTTATTGGCATCTTTTGTCTATATATAACCTATTGTGATATTTATATACTATTTTTTATGTATATACAAGCTGTTATTTCGTTTGGCTGCTAACTTCACAAAAATGACCATCTTAATTTGGTCGGGTTATAGGCTGCTAACTTTGGCTGCCAAGTTCACACCGGTTTTTATTTCTGCTCTATCGTATGCGTATGCGCATGGAGAAAGAGTAGATGGACATTCCTCTTATTATACAAAACTACCTGTAGATTTTGCTAAATTTGGATCAGAGACGCATCGCTCGCTCGGTCAATGACAATCCTTTATGTAATTTAATATGCCTGTGTCATACTATTATTTATTCTGTGCCTGTGGGCCAAATGGCCAAATCCCCAGACACGGGCGATACTGACACTGTAACTTTACCTACAGAGCCCACCCCACACCTACACATGCACGAATTTCTTTATAAAGTGTGCTGTATGGTATCCTGCAGATTCTAAAAGCTACCTACTTTCTAATCCTCAAGAAGAGGCAATTAATTCATACGTCAACCTTGCTTAAACTTATTTAAGTACCTAGCTACCTATAGCTACCTATGTGTACGTACCTATCACGCTTGCTGTTCAAAAAGCTGAATGAATTATCATACAGACTATAGGTAGGTACACTATACCTTGGTCTTCGATCTTGGAAAAATATACAGGCTATTTCTTATTTCAATCTCAACCCTGACCTTACGCGAAAGAAACAGCGGGGCGCAGCTAGTCACTTAAAAATACATTTTATTTTAAATCGCATGCTGAGGCTTTTTAACTTTGAATTTACATTTCAATATATTCCGATATCTCACCGTTCGGTCATTCAACTTGGAGAGGAAGGTTTGATATAAAGGTGATCGCACATTTGTCGGCATTAGATAGACGCACAGCCCGCGCCACTCCGTTTTGGATTATTTAGTTAGATACTTACTAAATTACAAGCTTCTGCCTGCGTGTCCTACAAGAAGCGGCCAGCGATTTGTGCTCTGCGTTGATATTATATTTTTTATATTATCTTTTTAAGTCAATCCCTTGTCCCTTAGAACGAATTTTTTGATGCAGAGATCTGCACGGTGGGGCCCTTACTAGGCTTACATATGGCGTACGTATGCCGCACGTCATGGTACGGTGTTGACAAATGTGTGCTTATTATTTTACATCTAGGTCTGCTCTGTCACGCGGTGGGTGAACATCCTAAAGGAGAAGGCTTTATTCTCTCTGCTAAACGAACAAAATTACAAAGTAAAACAACGACATTGGACAAAGCGCCATCTAGCCTCAGACCCAGCAATCAAGTCAAGAAACCATAACATTGAGAACCATCTCACTTGTAAAGGCCGAGATGATGTTAGGTACTATCAGCAACAGATGGTTGAAAAAGCAAAATGTCTCGACTCGTGCCACAGCTCCGACAGCTCGTACTATAAATATTAATGAAGAGTTGGTTCAAAGACGGACCAGATACCTACGTATAAAGAAATTTTCCAAACCGAGGTTCCAAATAGGTCAACCTCATTTGAAAAAAAAAATGCGATAGGTATATGTCGTATGTATATTCATTGTATAGTACCTTTCCATAATAAAAACCTAGTTCCTTCATTTGGGGCTAGATTGAGCTGTGTCCTGCAGTTTAGTCAAAAGGACATTTTGTATTTTTTCGACCTCCATCTGATACTAACCTATCAATACACATTACTAATTCAGTAACAAGCAGATCGCAATTTGGTCGAACGGGTAAAACACCCGCACGACTCTGAGGGCCCGCCCCGCGCAGGAGGTTTGTTCCTAGCATTTTTAAGGTTCCGTAACCAAAGGGTAAAAACGGGACACTATTACTGAGACTCCGCTCTGTCTGTCTGCCGTCTGCCATCAGGCTGTATCTCATCAACCGTGATATATCTAGACAGTTGAAATTGCCATAGATGATGTATTTCTGTAGCAGCTATAACAACAAATATTAAAACAAAAATGTAAGTGGGGTTCCCAATGTTCCCATACAATAACCGTAAGTTTAAAAGTTTAACCATAACGTTTAAAATATAAAACATACAATACAACCTTATTAATAAACGTGGAGTAAGGTCAGATTGGTGAGATCATGTTTTGTCTTTTTTCATGACAAGAAGTGTCAAAAATCGAATCCCACCTTATTCGACGTTTATTAATAAGAGAGATATTTTTATATAATTTTATAAACTACCTGCATGTGTGCCGAATTATAACCATATCCGGTCAGCCGTTTTTGCGTGATTGACACACCAACAGCCAAACAAACATGAAAGATTTAAATTGTTGCATTTATAATATATATTATGGGATAAGTAACCACTATAGTACTTCCTTGTCTATAAATGTACTCTGGAAATACCAGCTACCTAACAAAATAAATAAAGCATAACGAATAGAGTACGTTGGCATATAGGTACATATAATATTTTTTATACCTACCCTATTTTAGTATAAAAAATATATCATAATAACTCTAATCAATTTACTTACGAATGCAATTAAATGTTATACTATAATACTAAAGTTGACATAGATACCAAAATTAATTAACTAAACAAATGAAATTGAATTACTTTATATTGTCCTAATGTTATTATTTAATTGACCAATTATTTTATTCTTATAAGTTTTTACTTGATTAAATCAGCCTAAAACATTGTAATTTATTTATGTTAATGTGATCTAAGGATATTTTTACACTTAGAATTGTATTTTTTTGATGTAATATTGTATAAATAAAGATCTTTTGAAATTGAAATTGAATTGAATATTTTTTACCGGGATGTGACCGTTCGATAATCATATACTGTATATAGTATACATACATGTCTGTATACTCAGGAACGACCATTTGATAAATAGCACCCAAATGAAGTAAAGTAAATATCAACATCATCCGAGCGATGTTCCCGGTGGCATCCCTCTCGAGAGCCCGGGGTCCGCTTTCCTACTTTTACGTCTCCACTTCGCACGATCTTCAGCATCCCGTGTAGTGAGACCATTTGCACGTATATGTCGTCAACCCAGCATTTCTTGGGTCATCCTAACTTGCCGCGGCCGGGCGGAGGCGCCATAGCAATACATTTGTTCCCCACGTATTGTAACTAGTGATGTGCCGTTCCCGGGAATATTGGGAATTTTGGGAATATTCCCAGTAACGTTCCCGGCAATATTCCCAAAAATGGAAATATAGGGGAAAATTGCTTACATTGCGTATTAGTTTTCTATGTTTTTATTTTTATCGTTCAATTTGCATTACTAATATCGTTTAATATGATGCAAAAAGTAAATTGCCCTTCTAAGGCGAAAATTTCCGTAAGTTTCCAATATTCCTGGGAATATTCCGAGTAAATTTCCAATGTTTCCGGGAATATTCCCGATGATAATGAAATACTAAAAGTTTAGTTATAATGTTTTATTATGGTGTCTAATCAGAATTACACCAAATGGGCATCAAGGATTGTAAGGCCCAAAAGCCAAATTAGAAAAGAACTAAAGCAGCCGGAAAACGATTCTCGGCTCCAGCTTATTCAACTACGGCCTCCGAGGAAGATATGAATGGTGTCGTTGTGGATATCGAGTGTCCTTAATAGCTTGCACTCCCCGTTTCCGTTTCCGCACATCCATCCAAAGTCGCGGTTATCCCGTCCCGAGCCCTATGTGTACCGTCCCCGAAGCCCATTGCCCGTGGTTACATCGCTGTGCAGTGGGGAGAAGTAGTTGTATTCGGTGTTTGCTTTGCACCGAGGCGGCGCGATTCTGAGTTCGAATCCTTCCTGGACGAGATTGGGGCCGTTTGGGCCCGGCTTCAGTCTCGTCCCGCACTCGTCCTGGGGGATTTCAACTCACACTCGCCCAGGTGGGGCGGCAGAGCTACTGACACTCGGGGTGGAATACTCGAGGACTGGGTCGACACTATCGGCCTCGAGGTCATCCACAAGCACTTTCGTGGCACCACGGGGAGAGTCGATCGTGGATCTCACGTTTGTTTCTCCCGCTCTTGCCCGTAGATTGTGCGACTGGAGAGTAGTGGAGGAGATGGAGTCTATGTCGGATCACCGGTATATCCAGTTCGACATACTCTTCGCCCAGACATCTAACTCTCCGGTCAATTTCCTTTGTATGGACCGTCCTCGCTAGACGCTGAAGCGGCTAGATCCGGAGCTACTCGAGTAGGCAACCATTATCCAGGCCTGGGTGCCCGTGCCGAAGGCCCTGGATGATGTGAACTCTGAAGTTGAGTGGCTCATGGGGGCCATGACCAGCGTCTGCGACTCGGCGATGCCCCGTGGGAAGTCCCTCGCGACAAGAGTACTGATGGTGCGCGGAGCTCCACGTCCCCTATAAGCAGGCCAAGAAGGCCCTGATAGCGATGGCCACTACCAAGAAAAAGGCTAAATCTAGCATTTGGGGACTCGATCGGTCTAAAACTGATCCCTGACGGTTGCCCTTCGGGGTGACCTGACGGTACAGCAGACCCCTCTCTTTATACTCTTGCATAGCTGGGGACGGTATAACATATATGCGTAAGTATTAGAGAACTGGGTTTGCTTGCCAAGAAAAGAGGATATGCTAACATCGTTGAGTGAGCGAAGACCCATGGGGGCATCCCTATCGTCTAGCTAGGAAAAAGCTCAGACCCCTTCCATAACAACGTCGCTTGATCCGAATTTCGTTTCGGAGATCGTTGCGGCTTTTAAAGAAGGCTTAAGTGAAGAAAGTGAAGTGCCCTGAAGTGACCGCTGAGGTGTTAAAAATGGTTCTCCGTCGTGTCAGAGCCAAGGCCACTGCACCTGGGCCTGACGGTATACCAGGTCGCGTGTTGGCTATGGCCTCGAAACATTTGGGAGACCATTTTCGGAGACTGTTCTCCGTCTGCCTTGACCATGGGGAGTTTCTAGGCCCTGTTTTTAATTTTCCAATTATGAACTATAAATGTTATTTAGGTAAGTTAGCTTAGATATAAGTTACAAAAACTAATCTGCAGTAATAACTCGATTTACTTTGACAATTATATAATATTGATTGTTGGAAACTTTGGGGAATATTCCCGGGCATATTGGGAATATTCCCGTAAATTACTATGAGTAAATTACTGGGAATTGGGAATATTCCCAGCGGCACATCACTAATTGTAACAGTAATACGAGTATATAGTAATGTACCTACTACTATTACCGATTTATAAATGTCGTAGTAACGTACTTTGGTTCATAAAATCATAATGTACTACCGATAAACGTGAAGTATTTACCTACAACATTTATCGGTAGGTAGTAGCCAAAGCTGGGAACCGATAATCAAATAGTTAACTTCGGTAATCGTTTATCCGCTACAAAAAAAGTTAGCTTCGTTAACGAAGCTAACTTTTATGTTTAAACATTAAGCGTAAAACAACGTTTAAACGTTAAACCGTTACATTTCGGAAGAATTAACGCAAATCGTTGATCCGTTAATATGTGTAAAAAGTAATAAAATGATCAAATGAAATAAATCTCTTTGCAGTTTTCTCACTCGCACGCGCCGGAAAAATATATCTAGTTTAGTTTTTGTTTCACTCGCTGCCACGCGCCGCCCGGCACTTGTCGTTTCATACTGTTTGAACATGTTTTTCGCGCCGCGCCGTGCGCTGTGCGGTAAATAGTACCTAGACATTGGATTAACGATTAACGGACTTCTGTATATTAACGTGTCCGTTAACATTTTTAAAATTTACCAAACTTAAAAGTTAATCCGTTAATCAAAATGTTAACTTCGTTAATTAACGATTAACGGATTGACGAGTTAATGCCCAGCTATATAGTAGTAGCACAGAAAACTTACCTATACCATTGCATTAAAAGAAAGAAAAGTGATAGATTAGTAATCGGGAAATAATTCCCAGGGTCGCCAGACGTCACGTATATTCTGACGTACGAAATTATGGACGATTGAGTAGTGTTAGTTAGTATGTACTAAGAACGCATGCCTACTTGCTAGCCTGCTGCGACGACGGCCAAATCTCAGATATCAGACAAATATTATAAAACCTTTTACAAGAAGACATACCGATCCAAGGGGCCAATCTGCAAGGGTATGATTTTGAAAAATAAATCTCAAATTTTATTTAGGTATTTTATTACCTACTTATATTTATTTTCTTCTAAATCATCGTCCAGGGTGGCAAATGAAAGGTTGCCTGATTTTTTTTTAAATTTTACCTTCTGTAATTTTAGATCAAATAATATGACAATGGTTGGGAATTGGTAAAGATGTGTAGATGTCACACAGACTCCCAAATAACTGGTTTGCTCGGTCATCTGGTTTGTGGCTTACTGGGCCGTTTTGGTTTAACTTCGGCATTGGTGCAGGTTTCATGTTGATACTTAGTCCTAGGTACTTTTATGTATTCTGTGATTTTAGTCGAATATAATTAGTCCTAGCCACAGCTAGGTAATGAATGTATGGGCCTTGGCAATAGTCGTCCGTCAGTCGCTATTATTTTCTTCTACCTCTGTCGCAAAACGAGACTGATAACATATTATTTGGACTAAAGACCAAAAAAAGTCTCACGTTTTGAACATATGAACCAAAATAGATTTGATCGTAAATCTTCACAAAGTCGATAAAGGTACCTACTATATATTAATCTTCTTCTTCTTCTTCTAATCTAATATATAAAATTTCCATGTCACAGTGTTAGTTACCGTACTCCTCCGAAACGGCTTGACCGATTTTTATGAGATTTTGTATACGTATTCAGTAGGTCTGAGAATCGGCTACTATCTATAATTTATAAGGCAAAACAACGTTTGCCGGGTCAGCTAGTATTATCTAATATATATAAAATTTCCATGTCACAATGTTAGTTACCGTACCTACTCCTCCGAAACGGCGCGGCGCGGCCGATTTTTACCAATTTTTATATGCGGATTCAGTATAATGTCTGAGAATCGGCTACTATCTATAATTTATAAGGCAAAACAACGTTTGCCGGGTCAGCTAGTATTATATATTAATAATATTATGAAATAATTAACATTGTAAAAAAAACACTTATTTGAAATATGCCGTCGTCGTCGCGTTGTCACGTCGTCGCTCAGCATTACTGGTACAAAACTACTCAATCCGCTGATGCTGGCTCAATACATAACGCACATATAACGCCTCTGCACCAGGAAGAGACCGCAACGCGAACGGGCACCCAATCCTCTGTCCCGGAGGCGACGGCCTATTTCCTCAACAAAGGCCAGCCCTTTGTTTTGTTTGTTACGTTGTTGATTAAACTTAAATAAGTAGCTACCTACGTTAATGTATTCCCATTTCCTTCCTCAAAACAAGAAATTATCCTCAAACTTAATGATCTAGGAACAGGATAGACAAAATTCTGCTCCTAGGATGTACAATATGTTTAGGGTGATTTCGGCCAAAAGTTCATTCTGTGGTAATTTTTTTTGTAGATAAGTCATCATCATTGACCATAACCTTCTGCAAATAGATTTGGCAATAATTTTACGACTCGCCGCCTGCCTGGCACCAATCCTCCTAGAGACCAAGCCGTTTATCCGCCAACGCGTAGGAAAATCTTAAGGTTTGTTAGTCTACCTCAGATCTCTAAGTCGCCTTTTACTACAACCACGGGAAGACCATCTCTTCCCGTGGTTGTCGGTTGGTAATCCTATTCTATGCCGGGGCTACGCGGCAAATTTATTTTTAATCACTGATAGTAAGGTAGGTAACATAAGACTTGGTAGTAGGTACCTCCGTGCTTAATCACCACCGTCTTCTGTTTGCGAATTGTGAGTGCGTACATATAGGTATAACTTATTTAAATTTGGCAAATCTCATAAGCAAAGCACGTTCAGTGTCGTGTGCTTGTACAAGTACATTGACAAATTGAATGTAATTGTTTAGGTAGGTACCTATTGGGAAAATGTCTATTCCCGTTAACTTGCCAAGTGAAGCCGAGCATCCACCGCCTACTGAACTTAGAGTAAACTATGCTCAGTGAGCTAAACTAAATCAATATAAGTAACGTATTGGCCGCACGTGCACTGAAAAATAAGCAAAATCTACAATGTTATGTTACTAATTATTATAATAACACTGCGACATTTTATACCCTCTTATTTATAAACGAAGACTAAGTTAATGGAACGTTTGTCACTGACCGTTCACTTTAAAACTACATTTCACAGTAAAAGACACGTTACATCCAAATTTTAATAGTCATCGTTTATAAGTAAGAGGAATAATAAATAACTTGTTGCTTTCGGATGTTGCTCAACATTTGTAAACGTAGTTTCTACAAGTCTGCAGTATGGGTGAAATTAATCATCTTATCTTACTATTATTATAAATGCGAGAGTAACTCTGTCTGCCTGTTACGCTTTCATGCCTAAACCGCTGAACAGATTTTGATCAATTTTGGTGTAGAGATAGACAGGGCTTTAGAAAAGGACATAGTTTACTTATGATCCCGTAAATCCCGCGGAATCGGGACTTACGCTTATGAAACCGCGGGGCGCAGCTAGTACACAATATGTTAAACACTAGCAAAAGGTGCCAGAAGTATAAGGTGAGGGTGACGTTCGCTTAGTTTGGCTCACGTAGTTTCGGTTCGGATTGGCTTACTCAACACAACTAAGTTCGACTTAGTTGAGTGATGTTACGTAGCTTAGCTGGCATAGTTTGCGGTGGACGATAGGCTTTTTGGCATTGTCATCAGACAAGACAATCACAGTGGATTTATTTTGTGTACTGCAATGTTTGGTCTATTGCTCGCTTAGTCTCATTTCTCATGCCATCTCAGACTTAGTATAATATTCGCACTTTGGTGTTGTATAAACATGTATCCTGAAACTAAAATGATTTATTTTGAGAACGGTTCAAGTTTTTTTTTTCTAAATATTTCAACAAAGTTTCGATAAAGCTGTTAAAGAGCTTTCGAAGCTTATTTCTTGCACTATTATCAACAATTACTGAACTATTTCCGAGAAAAAACTAACAATAGGTATGTCTGGGGTGTTGTTGAGTCGTTACATGGTTCCCTGCTCCTGCTAGTTCCCAGAAGGCAATTTGCATATCGTTCTCAATTTATCGGTATGTTATCACAATTACGAACTCGGCGGCGGTAAACGTTGGCTAGTAGGGTAGACTGGGTACGATTGTGCCTCAGGGCGAAAGTGACAGTCGCTATATTATCGAAACTATAAGAGATAGCGGTGACTATAAGAGAGGGGTGCAAAAGAATAGAGGAGCGGTAAGAGCGTTTGATTACGTGTCACAGTATTGCGTCAACCATTGTGCGACTTTGACGAGTGTAGGAGACAATATATTTTTTGGTAGTCAAAACTAACTTTTTTTGTTTGACTTATTTTTGTGATTGTGTCTTTATGAAAATTGGTACAAGTATGAGTGTTTTACCGTCTTATAAGTTAAACATTAGCGACTAAATATCAGTCTATCTATGCTATCAACGTAAATAGTTTTGTATTTTCTTGACGATTGTTTTTTTACGAAAGAGTATTTTGGGGATAGTTGTGCCATTGTTGCTGGGTGCGGTTGTGACTACAGGTAAGCTTATTATTTTTGCTTTTTAGTGACCAGAAAGCTCACGAGCAAAATCAGTTGAGGCAAGGCTAAGGCTATACTCGCACTTATCAGTCGTGGCGAAGGCGTTTTGTCGTTTCGTCTCGAATTTCGTCGACATAACAATAAAATAGATGAATCACAAAGAAATTCGCGACGCTACGACGACGCGCCTCCGCCACAACTTATCAGTGCTCGAATAGTCTAATAATAAGCCAGCATCAGGACGCACACATACATTTAAAAAGCAGCACGTCATGGCGCAGTGCTGCCACCAAGATAATCATGAAGCTGGCGCGAACATTACAGAAATTAGATTAAAGGCAGAGTATCTTACATTAAAACCACTTTGAAATCATTTTGGTGTATTTTTGTACCTGTCACAATCATCCCCAGGCACTGTCACAAATGTCCTTGGGGTCAGGTCGGTTGTGACATTTTTTTTTTTCAACTGGCTCCTGTGCTTTCCCGTTGAACTTAGGAACACAATTTTAGTATTCAGATGTAGCCAAATGTTTATGTTGATATATAAACGTTACTTCTTTAAGCTAAGTATCATATTTTCAGAATTATGGTCGGTCAAATGAAAATTGGCCCAAATTGGAAAATTGGCCCACCCAGTCTACCGTACCCATAGTACAAGCCTAGTGCTTAGTTTCAAGCTAGATAGCGGTTTGAAACTGATTTTGATTTTTTTTTTAAATAAAAAAAAAATATAAATTTTTCTTCTTTTTTGCGATGTATTGAAATTAAAGATATTCCTGAGGAAGAGACCTGTAAGGTAAGGTCTCGAAACGTTGAGTGTTGAAACAATGCTAAAAATAATAAACACAACGCGATTAAAACCGAAAAATGTCTCTAATTTCATAAAATAGGTAGATAGGTAATTAAAACAGAGATTGCAGAGGTAAGGATGGAAGTCGGAACTCGCATGCAACGCTGAAAGTTGCTTTTGAACAAATGTGAAACAAATGTCCGTTTCATCTACAGGTATTGTATTGAGTTGGAATGTTTCTGCGGAAAGTTATAACTATGTTACATTAACTGGATGTTCGCCCAACGTAGAATTTATTAATTAACAAAGCTATTCTATAAAGTGTAAGCTACCTACTTTACGAATAGTTCCATGTACTACCTAAAGCAGTATGGTTTACTTTGCGATGAAAATGCACCCAATATACCTCTACCCTATTTCAGTAACCATTAAAACTGTAAATTTTAAAGAAAAAAGTAAAGAGCTGTCACTATCAAATCAATGTATAGGATTTTTATTTACGTTTTTGAACTAAGGTTTTTAGTTAGGATATTGTAGGTGATTTTTTTGCTGGATACATGTAAATTAGTAGACTGGCTAATTAGATTCAAAAGTGGCCATGGGCACTTGTGCAGGCATGTAGCTGGAAGAACTAATAACCGTAAAAGTAAAAATCCTCGAATGGCGACCACGATGCAATGCGAAACGAAGTGTTGGAAGACCACCTGCTCGGTGGACCGACGAAATTGTAGCGGTCGCGGGGAGTCCGTGAATAGAGGTGGGTCGCGATTGCTATTTGTGGCCACGTCAGGGGGAGGCCTATGTACAGCAGTCGACGGATAAGGGCTGAGATGATGATAATATATGTAAGTACTTACAGGTAACTAATATCCATTCGTCTATGCATACGTTATCAATATCATTAGGTACTTGACATGTGGCATTCATATTACTTCCGTAGTTCCTGGGACTGGGTTGCGCTGTTTGCTAGTCTTACAAAACCCACAGATTAAACGGAAATAGTACCAATTTCTAGTCAACTACTACAGAGTAGCTTGCCTGCCTAGAGAAAGAGTCGTGGGTAAAAATCCCGCCGAGAGGTTTGAATTTTGGAAAAAGGTAACAGGTAGGTAGGTAATATTATCAGAAAATACTTCGTTATAAATTTCTTTTTAATTTTTGTATGTAGCTCAAGGCTATTTTATTTAGAAAATTTATTTTAAAGGAAAAATAGCATTCAAAAATTTCCACTTGCGGCGAGGCTTGAACTCCCGTCTTTGGGTCAGTACCCCAACGTCTGTTCCAACTAGACTAAGCAAGTCCACGCTGCGTGCCGTGAAAACTTCCAATGCTATATTCTCCTCTGATTGTTTTACTTCATTTTATTTACCATTTTTATTTATTAACTATTTTATTATCAACTAGCTGCGTCCCACGGTTTCACCCGCGTAAGTCCCAATCCCGTGGGAATATCAGGATCAAAAGAAGCCTATGTTATTCCTCGATAATGTAGGTAGCTTTCTTTTTGAGAAAGAATTTTTGAAATCGGCACTGGAGTTTTTGAGGTAATTATTTATAAACCTACATACACACACAAAAATACAAATCTTTTCTCTTTATAATATTAGTGTGGATAAATGAGCGTTTGAGACGGTGTAAAATGTAGCACGCTTATCTAAAAGATGACAGAGACAGTGACAGACGGCAGTGGATCAAGATTCAACCTGTCCTATAGTGCGTTTCATCTTTAAACTCCTATGCCGGCATGTTGGTAGCAAAACAAAAAAGTCTTGCCTTAATATCTTGAATGTGCTATACCCTAAACCTTGAATACAGGAAGATTCGTTTCATTCATTATTTATATACAAATCCTTCTAAATTCAAGGTAGCACATTATTTTTTTTGTATTTGGCACTTTTTTGTTTTGCTACCAACATGACGGCATAGGAATTTAAATATGAAACGCACTCTACCCTTATGATTATTAAATACAATTTTTACACACGATAAATGAGCGTTTGACCACTATCTTATCTCATGGTAAGTGATGATACGGTCTAAGATGTAGCACGCTCATCTAGAAGAAGTAATACGAAAGTGGAATAAGATTCGACCCTTAGCTTAATGACTGCACCGGTCTATGTATCGGAACACGGACAAGTCCGCTAGGCGCTACGACTTGGGCCGATGGATGGTAACAATTAAGCCGAGGCCCAAGCCTCCCACCAAGAAATTTAACACAGGCAAATTTAGTCATCTAACTTGAATGTATACTTTTATACTACTACTAGCTGGATCCCGTGGTTTCACCCACATAAGTCCCGATCCCGTGGAAATTTTTAAAAATCCTTTTTTACCTTTTGCCTACATTATATAAAGAACACACTCTCCAAACGTACCTCTCTCCTATCAGCGGTTTAGGCTATGCGATGATCAGGCAGTCAGTCAGGACTAGGGAATTCAATCCCGATCTCGCGGGATCCCGTGTTATTTTTCGGGATCAATCCCGAAGCATAATATGACGGGATCCCGTTCGGCATTGACGGGATCGGGCGGCAATGGTCAGCGATACTACACACGTCGGAAAGGGCATTCTTAGCAGCTGGGTTCATTGCAACGGACATTAGATGCCGGTTGGCAGTTAACACTTTGTTTTCTAACAAGTTACTTTCAAAATCACCCGTAACTACTTTAAATTTCATTGAGCTATACCTACTTTTGTTTTGATTATGTTGATGTTAGTAAAATTGTTAATTATTTAGTTAGTAATATAGGCTTTTGTTTGCTTCTAATAATATTTTGTTTTAATTAATCTCACTATCACAATATTTATTATTCAAAGTATTCTGTCATGTAATATTTTAGGTTTCCGTACCCAAAGGGTAAAAACGGGACCCTATTACTGAGACTTCGCCATCTGTCCGTCTGTCCGTCCGTCTGTAGCCGCTAAAACAACAAATACTAAAAACAAAATAAAACAAATATTTAAGAGGGGCTCCCATACAACTAACGTGTGTCAAAAACAACAAGGGATTTTTACAATGTGAGGTCGCTTCTGATTGGCCGGAGTCAAATCGAGTAGTGCATGGAATTCAAAATGGCTGCCCTGTCTTTCAAATATACCAGTCTGCCTGCACTTCCCAAAGAGTTTCTTATAATTTTCATACTTTTTTGTGCCAAGTTTTTTTTAATTATTTTTTTGAGAAATGTGGTCGTATGATGGAAGTAAGAATCGAAGCTAAATATTTTACATTATCCTATAAAATTAAAAAATTGGTTGTTCTTAACTATTTTAGGATTAAGTACCCAATTGTGATAGAGGTACGGGAACCCTTTGTGCGCGAGTGTCGCACTTGGGTGGGTTTTTTTAAACTACTCGGGATCCCGAAAATTTCGGGACCCGCGGGATTGAGATTTCTAATCCCGCGGGATCCCGAATTTACGATCCCGAGTCGGGATTGCATTCCCTAGTCAGGACAAAGCCTTTTATAGATACTACTAGCGAACTACAATACCCTCTTAGCTAATATAGGAAACATACCGGAATGATGTACATGGACCCTAAGAAGTAGCAGCTCCCATTTGTTTCTATATACATATAGTAAGTAGGTAGAGAGACCGAAGTAAACCGGAAGAACAGCTTCTGTCGCCACCTAGTTAAGTTTTTTGACCTTATCTCGTAAAGTCTCGTAGAATCACAAAGCTCGTTACCAAATTAACTTTATACTTACTTAAAACTTTTTACATTAAACTTCTTAAAAGTATTTTAAATTCTAATGGTAAAAAAACATAAAACATCATAAGCTTTTTTCATAAACTTTCTTTTTATATGTTAATTAAGATTGTTGGGTTCGCTTTGTAATTGAGGGGTAGGTAAGGTAGGTACCTACCTAGGCATAACAATGAAATAATTTCCATCTTAAGAAGGTTGATGCTATAAGCTTCTGTTGTTGTTTTCTAACTCGGACTTACATAAAAAGTCGGTAAGTATTTGCGATATTTTCCAGGCAGTTTACAAAATTTCAAGGTTTGGTACAACCGACACGGGTCAACGGTATCCAGGAGTCACAGGTCTGTCACAGACAAGAAAAACGTTAGAAGGGGGAATATATAAAAGTGAATGTAATAGTGTGTGGCGAGTCAGTCGTTGGGTGGTGCAGCAGAGGCGGTTCCAAAGACCCTAGTGAGAAACGCAAGCAAGCCTAGCGGTGGTGGGTGAAGGCACAGTAGGTACATCAGTGTGCGGTGAGTGCGCACCACTCGACTCTCGCCTCGGCCAGTGTAGTCGCAGCCGAGACTCCTCGTCTGGCAGTTGTTCGCGACACGCGCCCGCGCCCGCGCCCTTTATTACATTCGACGCCGCATGCCGAATACCTCTCCGAGAGACTTCAACAAAACAATACTACACAACATCATCAATGAGGTAAACTATACTTTTAAAAAGTTTTTCTACATTTTTAAATTATTTGTTTTTTGCTATGCGATTAAAATGCGAGTTTTAGGTAGGTTTTAAGTTATCAGCTTAAGCTTTGGTTTTCTTTCTAATATAAAATCACAATTTTTATTCACCTACCGTGAATAGTTTAACTTTAAAGATTTCTTTGGTAAGAAAAGATTCCAAAAAATACAGATTCAGCTATAGGTAATAAAAATTAATGAACATAACCGATAATTAAAATCGTTGCACTGACACAATTGAATAGTAAATCACTGTGTCACTAATAAACTCATGATATATTAATTTGTTATGCAAGAGAGCTATTGAATCGTCTTGGAGAATGGAAGGAAGTTAAAAATAATGAAATTTTGCAAATATGTGTCTACCGGCGATGGACATTTAATATAGGTATTTTTGATTTTTCCCAAAGATACTGAGGTCAGTAAAGCCCCAAAACTTTAGATTAGCTTCAATGAAAAAGCTATCAGTACGGCAGAATTTATCTACCATTCAAAACATTTAGCTTCTTTCTAACATAAATTAAAAATTCATTAAACAATAAAAAAAAATAGTCTTTATGTGTGGGTTCTTATAAGACTGAGACAAAGGACATATTATTATTACCGACCGACATAATCAAATTTAACTGACAGATAACGCACACCTAAACAGGAACCTCCAAAGTTAGCATAGATGTTCCCTAATTCTCTTAGGATACGCACAGACCTAAGCGCATGAGCCCATGAAGTATAGGAAAGTCTTGCCTACGTCGACAATATTTGCAAATCGAGATTCAAATAATAATAACATGGCACGAATGAAGTGTGAAGTTTAAATTTGTGATAATTTTAAAGCAAAGATGAGATCACAGAATGTAACGAAGGAACCGGTATTTATAACAAATAAAGAATTAAATATTGTTCGAACGATAACCACGCGATTTATCGATTTAAAATCTATATACTATATCTGTATGTATATTTCATATAAGTAATATAAATATAAGTATTTGAGTTTTATATTTACTAAGTAGGTAGGTATTACCTACTTTTATTATTAAACGATTAATGACGGGTTTAGTAGCTTTTTATTTTCCAAGAAAAAGCAAGAAACTCTTCGTCTCTAGTGCTATTAACTAAAGGCTATTGCAGTTTGGAATTATAGAATAATAATAATATATTCCATTGCCATCAGAAGCAGTGTGAAAACTTCTAAATTGACACACCAAAATACGTCATTCAAGTTTTCCTAGCCACAGGTGAATATCTATATTATCTATAGGTACATATAATAAAATCGTAACTCAGCGGTGTCTGTTTTTGGAAGATATAAAAAAAATATAAATTGTATGGGTATCTATGTACGCAGTAGAACCTATTTTTCTGTTTTTCTGGTTGTCTGTTTGTCTGTTTGTCTGTTTGTCTGTTTGTGTGTGCCTTTGTGCCCGCTAATCTCAGAAACGGCTTATCCGATTTTAACCAAATTTGGTATGCAGATAGCTTTAGACCTCGATTAACATATAGGCTATTTTTTATCCGGATATTTTGTCCGGTTATCCGGATAAAGTGATTTTTCTGCTTTTACTTAGTTAGTTTGAATGTTGTATTGAAGAAGTATGTTGTGTGGAATCAATACATGACTAACCGGATATCCGGTCGAAAATAAAAAAAAACCGGATATCGTTTTTTTTCAGGAAATTCCTAAAATACCGTATACCTTTGTCTCTCCATATATCCGGATCCTTCGGACATACGGAAATTCTTTATAATGGTTGTTTTTAACCGACTTTAAAAAAAAGAGGATCTGCTCAATTCTACCCGCATATTGTTTGAATATGAATATGTTCAAACCGTACTCCGGCATATAAAGTCCGACTTCGATCATTCTTTTTTTATTTGGAAAGTGAGAGTCCCGAGTTGGTTCCATAAATTGTTGGTAAAGATCTGATGAGAACCTTCGGAATGATGAGCAGAATAGCATCTCGCAATGCTGTAAATTACTAATTTTTGGACTTCCATCAATAGAATCGGCTTATTAAGAACAAGGTACAAATTGATGGACCACCTGAAACCACCTTCTCAAAAATTCTTCAGTGATTAAAGTTACGGTTACAATTTTGATATTTTTTAGTGGTAGTCGAAAATTCAATAAAAAGGATTTAAAAAATATAGCTGTAATGGGGCAGTTTTACTGAGTAGATGCTGATTGCATGTAGTTTACGTGGCACGATGGCAGCTGTGGATTCCGATTCGAGGGTTCCGCGTTCGAATAGGCCACCGTTCCTTAAAAAGGGAATGCGCCGGTCTGTGCGGCGCATTCCCTTTTTAAGGAACGGTGGCCTACCGAGCCGAGTGATGGCTTCCGATTCGACGGCTGCGCGTTCGAGTCACGAGTCCCGGACACGACGTTACGTTTTACCCTCCAGATGGTCGTCCACCTTGCCGTTGTGAGGGGACTCAGTAGCTGAAAGCTAAGAGGCGCACAAGGTGGGAAACCGGGCTTGCCAGGCTTCTAATCCGTAATCCCGCGTCAGCGGGCTCGGGGGTCCTTTCCGCAAAAAAGGGGCCGCATGGAAGATAACCACTATAAAAAATCACCTCAGCCTCTGGTGGTGAACTCGGTGAGGGAGGGGGGGCTTTATCACCGGCTTTGGGGACCTCGAGACGGTGGCGTGACCGTGCTGAGGGAGGGGAAACGGAGAGGGATTGTCTATCGGGCAGAGGCAGAGATGAGGCTTGGAAAGGCCGCCGTTGTCGGGTAAACCTATGGCAGGGAGCCCAACGAGAGTGGCCTGACAGTGCATAAGGAAGGTGCAGTACCCACGTAAAAAAAAGATATCATTTAGTTAAGCTACCCTACTTCAGCTTACATAACAGAAAGTCAGTTGCACTGTATGTTGGAGAGCTCATTTTTATTGTTTTATCCTTAATTCGAAGTCGGGTTTTGATTTTTTTTAATTTTCGATAAAGGCTACTTCTTATTATATATAAGTAATGCGTATAAGCATGCAACACGTTACCTACCGCTGCGCTGTGCAAAATCTACACTTAAATAGACTCTGCTATGATTCTCTTCTGTTCAGCAACAGACTTCCCTGGTCGTCCGTTCAAGTGTAGACTTTTGCTCAGCGATGGGTAGGTAGTCCGAAAAACGCTGACGAAGTCGCGGGCACAGCTAGTAAAAATAATAAAATCAAACATGGAACACATAATAAAACAGTATTTTACAGCGGCAGGTAATTTAATTTAACCTATCCTAACCACAAATTACAAATACAATCAGAATAATATTTTGTGGTTTTAGGTATCTACCTACCTACATTTTATTAAAGTTGAATTTATTAACTGAATCGCATACTGCGAGCTTATCGCAATTTTCCGATCTCATCTCGTTAATTATATATAATCATAATTATAGATTTTTCTTCTGTTTTCGTGATGTTGGGTAGAAATTGATCGAATCGATGTTGTCAATCCTGAAAAAGAGACCTTAAAGGGCTCTAAACGTTAAGTGAGCATTAAAACAATGCTAAAAGTAATAAATAGGTACTACACGATTAAAACCGAAAAATGAGTTTAATTTCTATATATTTTTGTTTGTTTGCTTTTGTATGGTGCGCACGATGGGTAGTGATTGTAGTATTTTACGTCCGTAAGCCCTAGTCGAATTTGGGATTTGTTGTTGGTACCTCCTAGCCTAGGTTACTTATCTAATGGATATACCTAAATAAATAAATAAAACTTGCCTCTGGTGAAATTGCTTGTTTTTAGGTCAATTTAAGCTTTGACCAAAAGTTAGTAAGGTGGATGTGGACTAACGTATTCCCAACGACCCTAAACGTGCCTTAATGTACCTACCTAATGGTGTTTGGCAAAATAGCAGGCTGTGCAAACAGCTCAAGTAACAGGGAATAAGTGGATTGGATGAAAGAAATCGCACTTGACCGGTTGATTTCCTTACCTAGTAAGTAAATCCTACGTAACAGGGTAACAGGCAATCTTTCTTAAGATTACCCTAGTCACAGGTTACAGGAAAAAACACGGAAAACGAAAAATACAAGTATTATAATAATTATACCTACTAACACCTGCGGTTTCACCCGCGTAAGTCTCGACCTTGCGGAACCCTATTTGTTTTGAAAATAAATTATTGCCTATGCTTCGCCTCGATTTTAGCTTTAGCTTTCGTTTGGTGAAAGATTCTGAAATCATAGCAGTTGTTTTGGAGCCTATTCATTACAAACAAACACACAGATAAATCTATCCTCTTTATAATATTAGGTAGGTATATTAATAAAGATTGAATGTTCTTCGATTTTTGTTTTCCTGTATTGGATGGAGGGGGTTTAATAACATCTAAGTGTGTTCCTCGTGTAAATGTTTAAATTAGGTATTTCAAGGAATTAAAAGGACTACCTACTTATACCTTATTTTTCCTTATACAGATACATAATATACTTACTCAATGACTATCGATCTACAAGTAATGGAAATACTCAAGGGTGTTTGTTCCCCTTTAGCTTCCTCATAAAAAACTACGATTGAAATTAAATTTATTTTTCGGTTTTAATCGTGTTTATTACTTTTAGCATTGTTTCAATGCTTACCGTTTCCTGAAGAACTTTAATCCTGAAGAAGAAACCTGTAATGTAAAGGCCTTAAAACGTTGATCATTGAAACAATGCTACAAGTAGAAAACACCACGCGTTTAAAACCGAAAAATGAGTTTAATTTCAATTCAACATCGCGAAAACAGAAGAAAAATCTAAAACGATAATTCTTTGCGGAAAATCGGCTATAAGTTTGGGTGTCACCAGGAAGTTCCGCAAATTAGTAGGTTAGAACACTTCCCGCCCTAAGCATCTATTTCTATCAAATGCTTTGTCTTGAGTGATTAAACTGACTGATCAACGCATAGCCTAAGCCGCTGATAGTGGAGAGCTGAAATTTAGATTGTATTTTTTTAATAATTGAGGCATCCGATAAGAAAGGGTTTTTCGAAATTCCCACGGGATCTGGACTTACGCAACTAAACCACAGCAACCGCACCACACATTGGTTTTAGGTTTGCAACCTGGATAAATTCGCATACGAATATAGGATAATCGAATTTATCGTGTCATATGACATATCATATTTATTTGTATCATTGCACGGTCAGTATTAAAATGGCCGCTTAAGTGTGCAATTTTGCACAGTTTGTGCGTTTTGTAGAAGAGAGGCCAAAAGGATATGAACCGTATGTATTCTGTGGTAATATTTTACATAAACATATGTTTTTCGCATTATTTTCCCTTTCTGTGTCGCCACCGGAAGGCTACTTGTAGACCTTGCGAGCCCAAACTTTATTGCTACGTACGATCTAAGTATTTAATTCTACAACCCATTGAAAAGTTTGTGATGAAAAGGTAGTTCCAGGTGCGCTACCTTGTAGTTAAAGGGCCTGCTCTGTTGGTAGAATTGTAAAAGCAATAATTGGCTTGGTTTTAAAAAAAAATTCTGCGTCGATTGGTGTCGTTTTCGGGTCGACCCAAGCTTTCCAAAAAATATTTTTTTATTATGATGTACATGAATGACTGGCAACCTTGTTAAGTTGTTTATACAACAGAGGTCGCTTAAAAGCTACAATTTTTCGTTTAGTAGCGCTTAAGTCTTCTTTCTTTGCTACATACATTTAATTATCTTTAGTAACATGAGCAAATGTCTTTTTCTTTAATTTTGTTAAATTATGTTTACAATTTTAGATTAGGACTGTATTTTACACTGTTAGCAGGCTGTTAGCTGTTTTTGCATTCTATTGAATAAAATTATTAGGCTTTTAAGCAAAAGTCTCTGTATAAGATTTTGAAAGCGTGGAGTTAATTTAAAGCGCATAAGCAATGATGCTTTACAAATATCCAAGCACTTGACAACAGGTAAGTAAGCATATTAAATTTTACATAATTCTGTTTATAACAAGTTTTATGAGTATCAAGATATTTTGATGATATTACATTGCTTTCTAAAGCAATCAAACTTTCTGAAGTTTTACTACCTATAGCAAGCAATAGTTATCATTTGTCATTCCATAACATCATACATTTCTAATTTCATAGTAATTTTTCATTACTAAGCTTATCGCTATTTATTAGCAATGCAATTACATCTGCATACATCTGAGATAATGATGATAGATTAGAAATGTTTTCCTGACTAAAATTTAATGTGATTTTTGCTTAAGAACGTGGCGACTGTTACCATTTCCATACAAACTTAATACCAAAATAAATTATGAAAAATTTAGTTTTCTACCTTAATATCGATATTATTCAGATTAAGATTTTACTTTTAAAGGGTCCCCACCGCAAGGTTTCCCAAAATATTCATTCGAAATGAAATAAAACGGAGAAACATTTTTTTCATTAAATTATGTTTCTCCTTTTTATTTGAATGTGACCTTTACAAGTCTCTTCTTCATGATTGACTGAAACGTTGAGCGTTGAAACAATACTAAAAGTAATTAACACGACGCGATTAAAACCGAAAAATGTCATTAATTTTTAGTTATATTAAAAAATAATAGCATATAGCCTTCCTCAATAAATGGACTATCCAACACTGAAATAATTTTTCAAATCGGACCAGCGCAGCGGTTCCTGAGATTAGCGTGTTCAAACAAACAAACAAACTCTAGCATTATTAATAAACGTGGAGTAAGGTAAGAGTAGAAAAAAACATGCTTTGTCTTTTTCCGTGACAAGAACTTTCAAACTTGACAGTGACAGACAGAAACAAAAGGTGGTAAAATTACTCTGACCTTATTCCACGTTTATTAATAACGCCATTTTTATAATATTAGTATGGAATATAGATAATCACTGCTTTCTGCTACGTCGTATTAGTAGGTAGGTACGTATAATGTCTTTGTTCTTACAATCATTAACTTTGATAAATACTGACTGGTACTTTAATATGCACGACTATTTACGAGTTTACGTCATTATCACTCCGAATGACGATATTAAAGGCAATGTGATTTTCCTACTTTATTGGTTTCCATTTTAGATGTCTTGCCCAATATGGAACAGTTTTAGTTTTGGTTAACATTATTGGAAAATCATTGACGTAGAAATAGAAAAAAAAATCTTTGATGTCTTATTCTTATGTCTACCTATAATTAATTACCTATTTAATTACCCTATAGGAGAGTAGTATTAAAAAGTGTTAAAGGGATTTTCACTACATAGAATCAAAAAAGGCACTAAATTAAGTTCTTCAAAATACCTACCTATTGTTAATTTTTTACCATGTCCTTTAATAAAAATAAACAAAACATAAAAATACCCGGACAAGTACCTTTTATACCTATTTAATTTCGAAAACGAAGAAGATGATCAATACAATCAGAATACAAAAATCAACAAAAAAAAATCTAGGGAAAAAACCTTTATTAGGTACCTCCGAAGTCTAAAGTCGTGAAGTTATAAGTCGTGCAGTCGTGCTTTAGAACAAATAGTTTCAAAATTCATGCACCAACATAATATGTGTTTGTTTTTCTGCCTGTTGGCTGAAATTAATGTCTATTAAGTAATAAGTTCAATAAACATATTGCGATCGTCACTAAGCGTTGTTGTTGGTCGTTTGTCTCGGCCGTTGCATAATGCGTTGCTACACTCTTCCGATCTTCCACAGGATCTAGGCTAAAGCGGGTGAACCCGGAGCGAAGCTTGTAACCGTAAAGAAACTACGCCTGCGTATGCGGCGATGATTTATCCATCGTAGCCAGAGACATGCGACGTCGCCTTCGGCTTTCATTTCTCTGGGCAGGCATTTCTCTCTTAATGGTTACATTAGTTATTACCATTGGCAGTATAATATAACCGCTGCTTTTGTGGACAAACGAAATTAAATGCACGTTAGTTTGAACACTTGAATTAAAACATACGTCTCATTTAAGCAATATTTCCGAAATCGCCGACGCCGACATTACTAATACTCGAATTCGATCATAAAAATGTTTATATTTTCTGAGAGTTATCTATTCCATCATCGTAAAACTGACGTGCGGCAGTAAAAGCACTCATGTCCTGTATAGGTAGAATCTTTTAAATGCATTATCTACTCAACTGAAACTGAACCTGAGTCTTCACTAGCATAAAGTTCTATACCTACCTACGCAGGCTACGCACAAGCAGCTGCACGATCCAGTGATCCCCGCGACACGATCTAGAAAACTGCCGCTTTGTCGTCGTCGTTATTCGCTAGCATGTTCATTTTTCACTTACAAATGTTGTTTTTAGGGTTCCGTACATAAAGGTAAAAACGGGACCCTATTACTGACACTTCGCTGTCTGTCCGTCCGTCGGTCCGTCCGTCCGTCCGTCTGTCCGTCCGTCCGTCCGTCCGTCCGTCCGTCCGTCCGTCCGTCCGTCTGTCACCAGGCTGTATCTCATGAACCGTAATAGCTAGAAGGTTGAAATTTTCACAGAAGATGTATTTCGGTTGCCGCTACAACAACAAATACAAAATAAAACAATTATTTAAAAGGGGCTCCCATACAACAAACGTGTTTCAAAAACTACAAGTGAATTCTAGTACGATGTGAGGTCGCTTCTGATTGGTCAAGTCAAATCGAGTTGGTCATGGAATTCAAAATGGCTGCCCTATCTGTCAAATATACTAGTCTGCCTTCACTGCCAAAGAGTTTCTTATAAGTTTCAGATTTTCTTTGAATCAAAGTTGTTGTAAACCATTTTAGGGTTCCGTACCCAATTGTGATAGTGGTACGGAACCCTTCGTGCGCGAGTTTCGCACTTGGCCGGGTTTTTTTAACCACTTGCAGACAGTGCTAGTTTACCGTCCGTGATTATTTAACACTATAGGTAGATAAAGATAGATTATGATCAAATCTGTAAAATAAACTAAATCTGACTTTCTATTAATTTTTAACACTTCACAAAATAAGTAAAAGTTCTTTAATAGACCTAGGTATTCTCTTGATATTCGTAAAACGAGTCGTGTCATATTTTAAGAACGTGGCGACCCTTACCATTTCCATACAAACTTAAAACCAAAATAAAGTATGAAAAATTTAGTTTTCTACCTTAATATCGATATTATTCGGATTAAGATTTTACTTTTAAAGGTTCCCCACCGCACGGTTTTCCAAATTATTCATTCCTTTCCGAATAACATCGATATTAAGGTAGAAAACTAATTTTTTCATACCTTATTTTGGTATTAAGTTTGTATGGAAATGTTAAGTGTCGCCACGTTCTTAAAATGCGAGCCTTAAAAGCAAAAAATCTGATATTTTGTTTTAAATAATTGACTCGGTGCGACTAGTAAAGCCAGTTTGTTCAGAGCCTTATGTCATCATTCAATCGACTGTCCATGATTGATAATGGTATTATTATGTTTATTAAGTAAATCTAAACCGTCTTTTTCATGTGGTTCATGTCACGAACGTTTCTGTTTTATATTGAACTGTCGATTGCATGTACCTACCTATCTAATAACGATGTTCGGTTTTATTTTGTAAACTCAATTTGACGCCTTTCCCGGTCGTATGTTATTCCTACGAGTTTTATGTTCTAACCCAGGTAACCTAGGTACATAAAACTCAAAATACTCCGTACTAGCCTACGTACTATGAAGTGATTAACCTATCTATATCACTCAACTATTACTTATCTATATTATAGATAATTAGTAAACTTCATCGTCATCAAAAGGTATTATAGAAGCCACAAGCCACTAATAATACATAATGTTACGACTTAGGAACCGGTTCATTATTTTATAAACAGTGCGCAGTAAGTAATGCAGTTCACTGCGTGTGACTTGCTGTACCCGGTTAATGAGATAAGTTTAATGACTTCTCTATCGCCTAATACAATAAAAAAAACAAGTACCTAGGTACTTAAAACGCCGGGGCAATGCAGCTTTCTGGCCACTTTTCTCTCCACCTAGGGTTTAACTGATTTAGATTTGGTTTGGTTTTTTAGTTAGGATTTATTTTAATCAGTTTTAGTTTCAATAAAATACCCTACATATTGTAAAATCTTTCTGCGGGCGACCCATTGCAGAAAGCATTTATTTTCTGATTCAAATGACAGTCTACGTATTTTTGTTCTGATGCTTCAATAATACGTTGTTTACCATTTCATTTAAAAGCTTATCTTCCTAGTTAGACACTCTCAAGTGAATTCTTAAGTTTGGTTTGATCGTTGTTTCGCGTGCGCCCGTACTTTTCCCGATGAAACTACTTTGTTTATTTCTAGTAAATAATGAATTACCTACCTACCAGGGCCCTTCGGTTCCTCGACTCATTACATTGGTTGCGAGAACAGGCATTGGAGGAGGCATAATACCATGTTTAATTCTTAATGAAGTCGTCACATACCTACCTACTTCGACACGTTTCTTGAAAGTAAAATCGATTCTAGATTGTGCTGTGTTTTTATTGCAAAATTCGTGCTAGAACTGGCCTATGAATAGGTTTGCATGCATTCATTGAACATCTAAACTCAACAAGCTCAATTGAGAAGTAATAATGAATGACCTTACTATGCACAATAACAAATCTTTAGGTTTTCCCCTTCGTTATCTTGGTACATATCTTTACGCAAAAACTATGTTTTTTCTTGGCAACTTTTTATCGTGTTATTTCAACCGGATTGGTTTCTCACGAGTAAAACCACTAGGCGCCGTTGGTTTTCATAATACAATAGCTCTAATCAATGTCGATTGCTTTTATATAAGCTCGAACTGATGATGAGTTATGGCAATAAATAATGATAAGAGCTAGATTTATGTAGCCAAATGTAATGAAAGATGCATTATTGCTGTGGGTAGGTACGTTTAGTTTCATAACCATCATAAACGCCCAAATGTAAAATAGCAATGAGATACGATGTTTTCAAAATAATGTACCTAGTTCCATTGCGTATTTCGATATTGATACGTAAATTCGGTTCAGTACCTACCATGAGTTAATACATGATACGTAAATACGTACAGTAAACACGTACACTGTTAGGGCGTTTTTGGTGTCTTGCGTAGAGCAAACAAGCATGCCTCTAAAAATGCCCTAACGTTAACAGTTTGGGCATGTCTGCAACGTAAAATATCGGGTCACGCGGCCGATATAAAAATAACGCGACTGCTGCGAAAGAAAACAGACGAAGCGGGCGCGGCCTACACAGGGTCAAACTGTTAACGTTATAGTGCACTATTTAAATTAATTTAAAAAAATCATAATCATTCTTAAAGAAAAAAATAAGTGTACTATTAACATCGTTCTTAAGATTTCTTGTCTTGTCAACCCGTGTCTTAAAATCACATACGATGACTCCATTATGAGGCTACGTGCAGAAAACTCTCTTGCAGCGAAATCTATATTTAAATAAAATAAATACCTATATACTATCTATTATAAGTACCTATACTTAGGTTCTTAGTTTTTAGTTCAACAAACAGGAAAGCTTGCAAAAGTCCATTATTTCGTTTCAACTTTTATCGACTTTAATTTTCGCAGCATCCTGTTTTATAAAACGATATCGGGCTAACGATCAAATCTTCGGAACTTACCTCGGTATGCTAAGTTGGACTTAGTTGAACATATCAGACTTCTCAGCGTATCGAACTTTGTAACAGCGATTAGCTCTTCTACAAGAAACAAGACGCCAAAGCCGCGGTTCTATTCAATCTTGCCTGCAACTTACGTGGAAATACGTCGCAATTCAAATTGCATGCTGCTCGCATGCAAGCTACAAGTTGTTTGAGGTAATTTATGAAGTTTAATGTGCAAATTCGACATCATCATCATCTAAGCCCTTATCCGTCCATTGCCAAACATAGGCCTCCCCCATAAGACGTCTCGACGAGATTCTCCGCGACCGCTACTGTGGCTTTTGCTGTGGCTGCAATGTCTTCGGTCCACCGAGATATTGTAGAGACAGTCAATAAGGCATTGAAAGGCATTGATATAAAAGTCACACTAAAAAACAAGTCAATTATTGCTACAGATCACGCAGGCGAAAAGTAGGTATACCTACTTACCTATGATTATTTAAACTCATTCTCAGAAAGGTAACAAGAGCAGATTTCAAAATTACAATTCGAATTATTAAAGAGTACGGAGTCCTAATGTGACAAAGTTTTTTTTTGTGTTTATTTTAGTTATTATTTTGGTAATAAGAGCGCCATATCCGTGGCTATAACTCTTTAATCGTATTTCTTATCTACATAAAATGTACAAGTACAAGTTACTCTAGCTCATCATCCAGGGAAAGATCGCTGGAAAAAGAAGTGTCGGCCGGAGACGCCACTCTTGGCTGAAGAACCTAAGAGATTGGTTCGGCTGCAGTACCACCACTATTTTTAGAGCTGCAGTCTCTAAAATAAAAATTGCCCTGATGTTGTCCAACCTCATATAGGAGTGGAACAAGAAGACTATTGTCAAAAAGATACATTAAAAAGATACGGTAGGTAGGTAGGTAATTGAATTTTGTTCTTGGATTAATAGGAATATATTCATAACAAAACTACCTACAGTCTACTCTCATGTATTTACTCTGTGTATCAGTGTTATCTTATCAGTTAATTTTACGTTTGATTTAAAACATATTTAAATAAAAAAACTTAAAATTAGTACTAACAGTAGAATAGAAAAATATAAAAATAAAATAAATATAAAACAATATAAAAAAACTAAAGATAAAAATATATGTCTTCGAGGGTGTCAAAACTATATAGGCATGGTCTCCAGAAACCTGGCGACATTGCAATTCTGAAGGTTCAAACAAACCTCTGACCAAGAAGGCGTTAGCCCTCTGGCCCCCAGAATTCTCGATGAGATACGTCCCAAGGTCCTTACAAAATATACCGAGAGAAGCCTAAGGTCCCCAAGATCCCAAAGTCTCAATCCCTATCGGTACGAATTGAAAACGCCCCACGAACTCCGAATACTTTCTAGATTTTAAGCACTATCAGTTTTGACCGCCGCACCACTAGACTGAGTCGAAGTGACCTGTAGATACACTGTACATGATGAGAAGCAGCCTTATGTCAAAACAGTGTTAATAACTAACTAGGTTCCTATTCCATACTTTTATACTTAACACATTATTTCAAAGGCCCAACAATATCGCGCATTAGCAAAATGGAATAACCCAAAAACACTATTGCAAGCATGTAGTAGACGCAAGACAAGTGAATTATAAATATTATAATAACAATCCCAAAGCCGCGAGTGTAACTTGTACCACAGTGTAAATAACTTACCTAGTTAGTTAACTAGTTTTAATTTGATAAAACTTGTACATTTACCTAACGTACGGGTCTGGCTTGTGTTTTCGTCGTATTCGCAAACAATGTTTGGTTTAATAATTACAAAAACCGGTAACGAAGGAAAAATATCTAAATGTTATAATTGATTAAGTAATATCTACATGGCGGTGGTCATTACGTAGCAAATCATAACGCAAATGTACAACGAAAAATAATTAGGTACCTACCGCGATTCTCGCCCCACGGGTTTGGTTGTTTTTTTTTCAAGCCCAACGACAACTAAACTAACTTAGTTTGCATAGTTAGCCTGTTTTTCATACATGTGCGTCACCACAAACAATAATAGCTATGTTATGCTAACTTCTTTGAAAAAATTGATTATGTAGATTCGGTAAAACTGAAATTATTAAATTACAATATGTGTTCAAAGATAGCTTTTAATTCAATTATTAGACACATTTTACAAAGAAATCTTATATATATAAAAGAAAGTCGTGTTAGTTACTCCACTTATAACTCAAGAACGGCTGAACCGATTTAGCTGAAAATTGGCAGGGAGGTAGTTTAGAGCCAGGAGAAGGACATAGGATACTTTTTATCCCGTTCGATTAAAAAAAATGCTTATTTATTGCCTTTAAGGCGGAACAAAGTTCGCCGGGTCAGCTAGTAAAGAATAAAAAAAAAGTCAATTAAATAATCCGCCCTTGAACGTACCCGGCGCAAAGGAGCCGAATATAACAGAGTGTTCATATATAACAATATAGAACTGTATGTGAACCTAAGCTCGAATAGATCACTTTAGGGTTCCGTATCGCAAAAAGAAAAAAAAATAACACCAGATCCAGAAACAAATATCTGTTGGTACTCGTTGGTCTCGTTGGTCGTCAGATCTCTCTTTCTTTCTCTCTGGTCGATCCTTGATACTTCAAGATGACGACCGTCACTCTTCTTGGTGAGCCTGAGCGCTGACCGACGATCGCGACGACGCGCGTTACGTCGAAATATGTTTGCCCTCACGTTTGCAAAGGTTATCCGTTTGTTCAAACTCTCTTCCTAGCATTTGACAATGTAGCCAAAAAACCTGAGTATGCGTCGCTTTCATATCGTGGAAAGACAGAGATGTTCGTCCAATACAGAGGTTATCTCTAATCTTCAACTGGTTTCTAGCTCGTTTTACGATCTAGCTAGACTATCTTAATCGATGTTAAATATGTAATTAGCTTTAGAAAGTAGATGTGAGAGAAGTGACAACTATCGAGTAATGTAGGTCTAAAAACATAACCAACGCGTTTCATGCTGTTACCAAGCTGTTTTACGCATACATAGGTATGACATCTAGCAGAGTTCGTTCGTAAAGTAGGATACAACTCATTAAGAATTACCCTTTAAATGATATTAAACTCTTACTAGTTTACGGTTCACCTGAGTCACTCAATTTTCGAGATTGATAACCTTATTGTCTTGTTAATATACTAGTTGCGTTTCGCTGGTTTTCCCATGTATGTATGAACGATGGTGTCGGGAACATTGAAATATTATGTACCTACTTACTATTGAGATCAATAGTTGCCGCAGAATTTGAGTTTATTGATAGGTGTCATTAATAAATAAATATTGCACGACGTTACACACAGCGCAATCTAACCCCAATCTAAGCACGAGGGTTGTACTATGGGTACTAGACAACAGATATAATACATATGTATAATACTTATTTTTTCTAAATTCATACATAAATGGTCCATAGAAAACACCCAGACCAGAAACAAATATTTATTTTTAAGCATAAATACTTGCACCCAGCGGAACCCGCAACCTTCTGCATTGCAGTCGGGCTTTCCCCCGACGCGCCACAGAGGTCGCCAATAATACCAAGTTTCATCGCAATCGGTCAAAATCAATTTATTACTTTTCACGTGAAGAACAATCTATCAATTTTGCCCCTACAATTTAAGTTTCATCGATAACATAAAATCTAACGTGTATACAAATGTTATTGGCAGATTTTCAACAATTCTTATGGATCGGTGTAGGTACTTATAGTAGATACGGACGGGTTTAAATCATAGAGTTACGTCGACGTAAGAGACAGGTAGCCGTCTCGTGTGAATAAACTATGTCTTTGTCTGATTCTTCATTAAATAATTGAAAATATTACGCAGATAAAGTTGAGCACCTGTTATCAAAAATTAGGCGACGACAGCTTGTATTGGCGAGACTGAAATCAGTCTCGGTCTATTGTTAAAACAATAAAATAATTAGTGGAAATTGCGTTATTTATTAAGGTCACTATGTCATCGGAAACCAATAGAAATGAAAAGTACCTACCTATATTCAATTCACTCAATCGTTATTGACTTACAAAAGTATTGTCCTTGTTTTCATTGGAAGTTCTGTTTTATTTATTTAAAAATTACTCATTGTATTTACATTGTGTTGAGGTAGAGTGGTGTTATAACAAAGTTTAATAGATTTTATGTTTGGTTGCAGTGGAGACGCCGAGTATAGTCCAACAACCTATAACAACATGAGGAACAACGCAAAGTGAGTATCCAGTAACACTTTCTAAACAATAATGCTACACCCTCACTGCAGAGTAACTTTATGTTGCGCACTACTTCAGGGCTATGTTTCGCTTTGCTCTGTTCTCGCTATGCTCGGAGTTGGATCGTCGGACTATGAAAGGAAAATGATGCTTATATTAAATTATTATTATCATACCTGAAATGTACTAAGTTGACATAACGGTATTTAGGGTTCTGTGTCTAAAGGGACCTTTTACTAAGACTCCATTATCCATCTGTCTGTCTCCAGGCTGTATGTCATTTTCAGAGATGAAAATTTCTGTTGCCTCTATAACAGCAAATTAAAAAATACTTGGCCGGTTTTTTTATTTGCCTTGTGTACGACGATGAACTGATCATCAGGATACATTCTTTGAATACCAGTGTTCAAAAATAGCCTAGGATAGGATCGCGAATTTGCTATTAATCTTTAGAGCTTATATGAAAAATAAAACTGTAGACAGATAAGAATAATGGAAGGAAGAATATAGGTGATATGAACAGTATAAATGTTGCCCATTGTCATCACAATGTTGACGAATATTGTATACAACTATACAACATTTTGATAATGCCGGAAACGTCTCAAACAGCAATATTTTTGTGCTTCATGTATGCATCTGCTCTTCTTGTGCTTTGTTTATGTAGGTACAATTTTCTCATGGTAGGTATAGACCGCACCACAGACTACAGACTTTTACTCCATCAAACCCTCTGCCGATAGTTTAATTGATATGGACAGTCGGTAACAAATTGGTGCAGAGTGCGCCCTTTCAATGTTCAAACTGATCAAATTATCGGCGCACTATCGGCTTCGGCAGTTAGTTTCATCGGATAAACGTCGATCTTTAAAGTGCATGTTGTTCTGTGTGCAAGTGCTCACTATCTGAGCCCCGTGGTCAGCGTTGATCCCTATCTGGTCATAATATCCGGATTATAAGAACAGAACTCCAACTGTTTACATTGCTTTTAAGTTCAATCGCAATTGGTTCAGCAGTTTTGTGGGAGGACTAACAAACATGTTGAAGGATGGGAAATTGGGTTACTAGGTTACCTACTGCACAAACTTTCATGTTTTTAATTTTAGTAGGGTTATTTTATACTCCATGCCTACCTTATTAAGTTTAACTTCAGGTACAATAAGTTGAATAATTATGAAATAAAAAGTCTAGTGAGATAGGGTCACAAGAGACAAAAACAAAATTGATACAAAATTAAAATATTTTGTCAAATTACCAACTCGTTTTACGTACAGACAGACCTACCTAATTTAAACTGAGTAGAGTGGGTCATTAATTACTTAGTAAACACTTCTACTTGAACTTGGTATAGTGTATTAAAGCATACAGGCAGGCGCTGAGAAGCATTTAAGCCTGCTTTTAAGCGTACCTCAATTTGATTTTTGGAATAATATATTAAATAGATCTCCGAGTCTCTGACCATTACTTTTCCTTTTGCCAGGGTTCAATTTTCGATGATACAGAAAACTGCCCTATGAAACTTTGATTCTTCAAACATCTGGCTATAACATACATCATCATAACTATTTGCTACCTATATTATAACTTCATAGTAGGTAGCTAATACCTATTGTCGTTTTCATGTTATTATTACCTTGTCTTATTTATAGGAAACGATGATGTGTTTCCTTAACCCGTCCTTTTGTTAATGAGACTGGTAGATAGATACATACGTCTCATAATCTCACTAATTCAATTATGAACTTATGTAACTCGTTTTGGTTCTCACGGAGACGTACTTGGACCGAGAAGCAACAGCTGTTTACTTGGCACTACATTTTGAAACAAATAACAGTTGAAAGAAACTTACTTTTGTGCATTTGCGATGTGAATTGTATTGGGTCATGCTCTAAAATGTAAGTTCAATTTATTATTGTTTTATAAATATTGTGTTATAAATATTACGGCATATACAAATCATATATTTAGTGAATAGCTTTACGTAAAAATTAGATAGATATATTGATAAATAGACAACTTTATTTGTACAACATAAGACAAGAAATAAAACACAAATACAAATAGTAAAGACTAAGCTTAAAATGTAAGTTGCACAGATAGGCGGCCTTATTGCTGAACGCGATTTCTTCCAGGCAACCTTTAGATGGAATAGATCTGTTTTAGCTTGAGTGGCAGGTTGTACAGAAGTAGTGATAACATATTGTAGACTTGACCAAATGTCCACTACATCAAAAATAAATAAATAATTTTAATATTTCAACATTTTTCGTTAAAGAGGTACCTTAATTGACACTTTAACTAGGATTATCCTGTGCGATAAGTGCTAGTACGACTTAAAGTTGGCTTAATTGTAGCTTAGACTAATTGAATTTATAACACTGAAATACATGAGAAAGAAAGTGGTTAACACAAATTAACTTATGTCTAAATAAATAACATTTGGGGATTTTTTTTGGGAAATTTTGCTCTAGATTTGACTGGTACCTGTTGAAGGAACTCGCGATTAATTGCAGAATAGGTGATAGCCACACTCGCCTCCGCTCCGCCTCGACTGTTACCGGTTAAGTACCTACCTAAATATTTTATTTGGATTGTGGCCGGAACTTGTAGAAATGTTTTTGATTCCAGTCTCTGTTTATAAATTTTACAACATGATTTTTATTTCTTTGCCTTGTGTTTCTTTTTTGTTAATCGAATAAAGATCGGTTTGTATTATTTTTCATCACAGGAAGCAACGATACTTGGATTGAAGGTCATAGTTCAAACAAAAAACCTTTTGACTGACCGTTCTACGACAGCAAAAAAAACATAAACAGCGAACAATATTAATTAGTTACTTTGAAAGTAGTACCTGTAACGATTTTACGAACACCATAAAAAATAACGGACAATGAAACGCTAGAAAAAGTTCTTTGAAGCACCATTTTTTAAACGTTTACGTTAATTCAATTCGGAATAAAACAGTCCAGCCGACCGCGGCGCGTTATACTTCTAAGGTCGAACAAGTCAACAAAAGTATTCTATTCTTAACAGAAAACATTAAATAAACACTGCTTGAAATAAAAATTAAATAAAAGTGATTAAACTATTTACATTCCGAGGACCTATTCACATATTCAAAATAACTTTATAAATCATAAACTTTCTATTAAAAAGTGATTCTAATCAAAGAATGAAAACAGCTTTTTATAGATTACTAATACCACCTCTTTATTATGAGAAATCGCATCCATTTTATCCTTTCTTTCTATTGAATTTGAACCGTGTCGTTGTCGCCGTGCGCTCCGTCGAGTTGTCTACTCTTAAAAATTATATTCAATATGAAGTAGCGATCATGGAATTTGATATTTAAATTGTAAATGAGGTTTTATATTTATTTTTCGGATTTAATTATTTACACGTTAACCTAGTTCGTTCAACTTCGAAAGTAGTAGGTACGACCCGATCGTAGTTAACGGTGTATCCGCATACACAATCGTCCTGTTGACTGGGATCCAGTCCTGCCTGACTGACCCCGTGGAGTGCGGTACCGTTACACGACATTTACCACTAGTAACGTATGCGCCTATACATCAAATGTGTTTAGTCCTTTGGAAGTAAGAAGCCACAATTTGCCTCATCATTTGGATTTCTTCCAAGTATTGTTTTGATTGTTGGCGTAACCAGCCGCTTCTATGATAGTAATAGTTTGCAAACATCATATTTTTTCTTTAACAGAGATCTCTAGGTTAAAGCTTTCGTTAAATTTTACCATGTTTTTGCCTAGGTTACCTAGGTTACGTACCGTCTCGAAAGTAAGAGTCATTTAAAACCTTTCCGGAAACCTAGTTTCAATGTCATTCGGTCGAAATGGGTTGTTGACCTTTTTGGAGACAATGAACTTACATCGTTGATGACCGGTTCTTATAGAGAAAAAATAAACTTGTCTCTACCTTGATGGTGTTATCCAATGTTCAGTGATTGTAGTTGCATAATTGCTGGTGCACGGAAGTTGCAGAACTGGTTGGTGCAATAATTATGGGTTGCTTTGGTTCAATACACTTCACTTATACTAGTCTAGCTAGACCGTCTTGTGAATCTTCAATATCTAGATAGTGCATTCCATGTACATTATCTGCTGTATTATTTAGACATTATTCCATAAATTGAAACCACTCAGTATGTATTTTATTTTCTTGGCGCAAAAAGGCAAAATGACATCTTCTCGAAATGCTCAAAATGCAGTGCGTAAACAAGGATTTTGATGTCAAGGTAAACTTTTACGACTTTTGAATTAAAAAAGGTCGAAGAGGCCTTGAATCAAAGGACCAACACTCAATGTATACAAATAAAATAAAATAACCCGTTAAAGTGCGAGACGGACTCGCGCGCCGATGGTTCCTTACTTTATTCTACTCTTACTCTATTATACATTTACGATTTTATACGGGTTATAAAAAACCCTAGGCGGTAGTTTTAATAGCTGTGCACCTCTAATCCGAATCCAAGTAAGTAATTAAACAGAAAATTCAAAACCGCCAGATGCAGACTTCATGTTAAAATACTTAAATCATTTTTTACATCTAATCCAAATCTATGAAATGTCTACAATGTAATTATGAACTGTCTTTTTGAGGCAATTTCTCTAACTAATCGTTCCATCAAGGGGCTCGTGACTGTTAAGTGTTTCGTTTCCGTATGATTTCCTTGAAGTAATTGGTTCCCATAGGCTGCTTCGTCGCTTCAAACGATGTCTTCTCTTGTCTTGATAGATTATGTGAAGTTACGCTTATACTTATCTTGAATTTCATGTCATTAGCGTGGCTATTGCTAGCTGGTGACAATTTTAGTCATTACACTTTACGGATTTTGATTAAAAATCAAATTAGCTATATACCTATTTGAGTTCTATTCAATATTTTGAATACCTAGCTAAAGTTCGCGTCGCGTAAAAATGGGCGCGAGTTGAAAATCAAAGCTTTCATACATTATTATTATAAAGAGCCAAAGCTTCATTAATTTTATTTATTTAGGAGGTTTATTGCCTAGCTACGCCCGCCGATTTTGCAGGATAGTCGTGCGACCTTAGCAACGCCTAGCGCGGTCAGTACTTAGACGGGTCACCGATAAAGTGTGTGGCAAAATGATTTTCCGATGATTTTTCTCAAGCTCCTCCGTTTGTCCCATTTGTATCTCTGGGTGGCAGTCAAGATGTAGGGCCCTGTTACACTAGATGACCGATAGGACAGGACATAAGGCGACCAGATATATGGAATTGGCGGAAAGATCACAATCACACACAACGACTATTTGATATTTTCGTGTCGTCTTGCCGCGGGTGTCTTTCACCTAGGGCAACCGGTTAGGGTGACCTGAAAACTTCACTCGGTTAGCCATTCTAGATAAAAAGAAGAAGATTTTTTAGGAAACCACCAGAGCTGCAGTTATAAATATAACATTACCTTAAAACATATTTATTCCATACGCTTATGGGTTTGTTACGGTATAAAATACCTATCTTAGGTTAATGACCTAATTTATTTCCAGTTTTCGAATAAAGTTCGAAATACACGGCTATCACAGACGGCTATCTTATATTACATTTAGATTCAGAGGGGAAATGATGCCTCATGCCTTCGACGACGTATTTGTTTTACATATTATTATTATATTTATGTATTGTTATTAATATTTAGTTCAATTTGTTTTTTTTTAGTGTGTATGTTTATTGCCTACATCTATGTTGGTCGATTACAATAAGTGTTATTTATAATTGAGTAATCTGTGAAGTTAGAAGTATCTGACGTTCTTCCTCCACCACATTTTCATGATGATAATTAAACGTATTACCAATAGCACAAGTAGGTATAAGGAAATAATAAATAGGCTGTGACGATAGGTAGCAGTTAATGTTACAGCTAAATGTAAAAAAGCTAAAGGAAATTTTGTTTCAGGATGTCTCATTAGCTGTATACTTTGACTTTTACGGTCGGTGTAGGAACTCACCATTTTGGTAATAAGACCTTCCTTCCCAACTTTACTTGTAAAACCATCTGAAGTTAAATTAAGTACTTGACATTGGGAATACGTTGGTTGTATGATTGTATAATACAACTGAATAATTTTCCCATACATTTGTATCTCGCTGGGAGTCTCGCTCGTTCGCATGGCCTTTGTTCTAATAATTTCAAATTAATATCTCACACAAAGAGTTAATAAGTAGGTATATGGTAAACTAACGAGCACCGAGGCGCAACACTACTATGGAAACTATGTTTAAACGATGGTAGCATTAAAGCTATAGAATGTATATACCTACCATACATAATTAATGTAAACGTACTTTGACTACGTCAAACAGATTCAAGCAAATTTTTTAAGACACCTTGAAGTTTGCTCGCTCGGTCAATTGCATGCGGAAATGGTACGGCTTCTTCAAAAACGGCGCTGCGAGCCACAGGCGTAAATAAAATAAAGCTTTTTTAAATTTCATATTGTGTCCCAGTTGATCAGAGCATGGGTTTCGAACCCCATGCTCTGATCAACTGGGTGTTAATTACCTATCAATTACCTATCAACCACATCAGGAGAAGTTTTGTTAGTTAAACCAAGAATGAGATAAAAAAAAATTGTAGGTAGGTACTTAGTTATCCTACTAATATTATAAAATGTGAAAGTTTGTGTGTAAAAAAGTAAGTAAGGAAACCAGGATGTTTGTTACACCTTCACGCAAAATCCTACTGAATCGATTGCGACGAAGTTTGGTATGCAAACAGGTACCTAGTTGGAGATCTGGATTAACACAAAGGCCTTAACCGAGTACAACCGCGGGGCGCAGTTAGTGTATTATAATTTATAGTTATGTCATTTTAAAAGTTCTTGTAACACTTTTGAAAAAATCACGGAAGATCCCCGACCAAAATTGCAAAGCATTTCTTTCAACAAAACTTTGAATTTAGTTAATATTCGAACTTAGTGCCCTGAGGGAAATCTCAAAGCGAAAAGAAAAGTTATCTAGTAGACCTTGCTGATTTAAGAAAAAAATAAGGCACATATTGTTTTGTATGGTATACTATATTCTCGTAAGTACCTTTCATAATTAACTAGGTAATTTAGATACCAATGTAAGTGAACCGAATTAACTTGTATACGTAGAGAAGTGAGGGGAAAGCCGACGAATGGATACCAGCAATGTAATTTTGTTGAAAAAAAAATGTGGCGTCAATAAATTTATCTCTTTATTGTAGGTACTTTCAGCATTGTCGGTGTCTAATGTATTTTTCAAACCATATACTCGTATGTCGTAAATATTAGTATACTAGCCCCGCTGTTTCTCCCGCATACTCCTAGGTATGTTCGGATCCTGAGAAAACTCGTAATAAATAGAAGCCTTAGCTGTTATACCAAATTTCATTGTAATCGGTTTAGTAGTTTTTGCGTGAAGGAGTAAGAAACAAATATCCTTAAATTAATTCCTTAACTTTTATATTAAAAATATTTGTAGGATTAAGAGGAGTATATACGCCAACGACCTTGAAACTGAAAATCCCTGTCGGGCTCATCGAAAATTGTTGATTATTTCATGACGGAATGTCGTAGAACTTTTTTTTGTGCACAGATTGTAGGTGACATTGTTTCCTACATTTTGGTGTAGTTTTAAGACAAGAAACTCCTATTGGTGCAAAGCCTATCCAAATTTTAGACAAAAAATGTCTGATTTGGCTAAAATGTCGATAGGCTTCAATACCTACGTTTCGACATATTTGTATGGAAACTGCACTAAAATATCGGAAACAATGTCGCCTACAATCTGTACACAAAAAAAAGTTCTACGACATTCCGTCATGAAATAATCAACAATTTTCGATGCGCCCGACATGGATTTTCAGTTTTTCAGAATAGGGCCCTTAATGTAATTTTAAAGTTCACTCTCGTATATAACATTTTGTTGGTGGCAAGCATGATCTAAGAATACATGCAGATCTGCCATTCCCGTGTCAACAGATGCCGTTACTTATGGAAATGATGATGGATGACGTCATCTGGTGACACCGAAATAGCCAGCGTAATAACGCTGGGTATGCCATTTCTGGGTGGGCGACTGATTGCGCTACCACTGGTGTCCTATAATGAGGAATGAGAGCCTTCTAGTCCAACCGTAGATTTATTATACACCTTCACCTTGTTTTATTAAACAATACACACACGTGTATTGTTTAATAAAACACAGTAATAGACATTGACATCTCTTAGCGTGATCGTTCTGTTATTTTATGTAACGTGATTTGTGTCGTGACCTGTAGGTACCTAGAGCACCTGATACTGTTTTAAAATACTTACTGTCAACTTAACTTGGTTAAAAGTAAGTGGGTATAAATAAGGTTAACTCCCAGTTGACCGTACAACCAACCGAACCCACCGCCGGAAGGCAGTAGGGTGAAGTATAACTAAATTAAAATGATGCTGGCGCAAGTTAAACTAATATGATGGCAACGAGGTTACATTGCTGGCCGGTGCCAACGGCTGCACTATAGCTGTGTAACAGTAGGTAGGTAGGTACTAGGTATATCCTATGAGAAAATGTCGATGAAGATATTATGTATGCGCATATTGCAATTCACGCATGATAGCTCAATATTATTTATTATATGGCACGTTGTATCCCTTGAACGTGACGTAGGTATAGAAAAGATAGGTAGGTACATACTTTTACTCATATTTGGTTGTTTGTTTCTATACAATTCTACTATTTCATAGTTAAGCAATACCTAGACGTTAAAGTTTTCAACAAGTAACAATTTAGGTTGATAATTACTTCCGATTTTTCTTCAAAGTCAAATTGGAACATTTATTTTTTTCAAAGAATTGATTCGCCAGTTGGCCTTACTCCAATGTTTATATTCAACAATTTTATTAATTGTCGACGTGCATAAGTATTTGTTTAAATAACATTTCTCTTACATAATAATAAAATTATAAAATAATCATTGCCAAGGCTTCTTTTACGTCATTTATTATATAACTAGGGGGACACGTTGGAGAGCTTTCAAATTGTTGCTAAAAGTTACCTAAGGGGCAACGTGGTAATGAGTCGCGGCGCGCGGGAGGAGAGGCTCGGTGCGGTTTTCCTTTTGCCACAGAATAGGCGAAAGTATACCTTTCCTGGGTCCTAAGTCTGCTACGTGAGAGCAGAGTTGTCTCAATAGAGTGTCGATAGAGTACAAAATGAAAATAATAAAATGTGTGAAATAAACGTCAAATTTGACAATGACTATTCTGTCGACACTCTATTGAGAGACAATGAGAGCAGATTTGGGACCCTGTTAGGATGTCAAAACCTCAAAATTATTCGTGATTTAGCATTACATTTTTCCAGGATGTTTTATGCGTTATTTTTTATAAGTTGTTACTAGACTTGTTACAAATCCAGACGTTATGATATGACAATAGTCGATGCGAGCTAAGCTAAATCTAACCTAGTTTATTTGGCGATAAACGATTGGCTTTTACTTTCGGGTTTTACCCGAGAAAAAATGGAAAATGCGAGTTTAAAATGATTGGTAACTTTGAAAATTACTCAACTATTAAAATGGTAAACTTAATCTTGTGAGTTAGAGTAAAAGTCCGCAAGCCGAGCACCCTCCGAACTCCGTGGATAAGCTTGAAATCGAAATGTTAAACCTAAATTACCGTGAAACTTCATTACCTTGTTATTATGTTTTCTCATTCCGGTGTAGGTTTAAGGATTCCCGACTTTAACAGTTTCATATCAGAAACTCATAAATTGTTAATGTGACACTTCTTAGGTAACTTATTTTTATTTGCCTGTTTGTTTTATCCGCTTAACTGGAGCTTGACACGATTATTGAAATTATATTATCCGCCAAAGGTTACTTGAATATTCATTTTTAACAGACTTTAAGAAAAAGGATACGTCGGGATCTCAATACGTCGGGATTTTTTTAACAACTACGAATTTTTAAACATTATTTCTTAGTGTTAATCCACACTTAGGAAATACTGCTTTTTGAAAAAATGCTTTTAAAACCCCGCCAGGGCTACCCGTGGCGAAGCGGTCAAACGCGTTGGTTCGGATTACCAATAGTCGCGGGTTCGAATCCCGCCGGGTACTAAAGTTTTTGAAAGCATGCAGTTTTTCAAAAAGCAACTTTGTGTAAAATTAATAATGCAGCAAGTAATTTATAAATAAACTATTTCTATTTGACTAAGCCTCCCAATATAAAAAATACAATAGGTAGGAATTATGTGCTTTATTTTGATAAGAAATACTTCAGACCTCATCAGTCGTCGCTATTTTGATTTGAATATCTTCTATCATTAGGTTGTTGTTGCTGCTTTCGCTTCCGAGGCGAAGTGGCAAGGTGATGCGCCTCAAAGGGCGTCAGCCAGGGATCTTAATATGGTTGCCATCCTGTTCCCTACAGCCTAGCTAGCTTTTACCGGTCGTACCGGTTCGCCGTATCGTAGTGACTCAGGATTAAAGAGCGGGTTTGCCCCAGCACTTACACAAAAATCAACTTGCGCGAATGAATCTTGGCTAGATTACTGTTTAGATCTTATGAAGTACCTAAGTATTTACGACACAGTTACATCAGGTCGATATCATACCATGAAATGAAGTTCGGTGTTGATGGAATCAAACTCGTAAATACTCGTATCGACCAATGAATGTTATCCCAATTTACGTCGTTCGTCAGGTGTGATAAAAAATGCATTAAAATATAGAACGGCCTACTTACCTTTTTAAAATACCCACTTGGGACTTTGAAGAACCTATAAAAGTTTCAAGATGAATTCTATTTCATATTTTCACAGTGTTGTCACTATGAGTAAGTTTTAAAACTGGCCCGTGATACATTTTATTATAACTATACATCTTCGATGTAGTAGTGAATAGAAGTAGTGTAGATTTACCTATTATTTTATTTTTGTTAGTGACAAAACACGCAGTCTTGAGATGTCGTAGATATTGTCCCATTGTCATAAGATCAATGAGTTTATTATCCTACCCATCACAGTAAGCTACCGCAAAACCAGAGTCGGAGAAAAAGTAAATGATAAAATATATTAAACAGCGGCACCTGTTGACTCTAGTTTATTTCTAGAATCTATTGTGATTTTCATGTATTTCTAATTATAGTTGGTTGATTCAATTCCTTTCGACATACATCAATGTGTAGGATGATAAATTGAAACAAAAACGAAAAATAGTTTATGTCTACACGTATCTAATAAAATAACAACTAAAATGTGTCTGTTTATACCCTAATTCTGAACCAGCTTTAACTCCCAAAATTTAAAAAGTCATAATATTTAACAATAGAAACCGGGGTTAGAGCAAAGATCTCTCGTTAAAAGAAACTCGTTTAGCCAGGAAAAGTTACGAGTAAGGAAAATTGGGTTACCAAAACAAATTGAAAATTTCGAGGTAATTTTCTCCCTCAGATAACTTTTAAAATGTATAATCTAATTACTTTTAGATATTAAAAAAGGCTTCACGGCTAACACGAAACGTATACAAGTTAAATTTATTTTGATGTTGCTGTTGATTTTATAATAATAACCCAATAGGTGTTACTTGGTTTATTTGGTGTAACAATACTCTCACTCACAAAAAATGTAAAATGATCATTTTAAATAAACTTCTATCATTATGCATATGCAATTACTAACATAATAATTATGCAACAGGTGTTATTAATTTACCTATGGTTTTTTTATATACTTGTATAAAAATGTACCCTGCATGGTTATGGACAATAAATAGTATAGTTTGTAGTACCTGTCATATTTCTTTATTTATCATATCGACGACACGACGCTGCTGTACCTAGGCCCCCATATATTTCCAGCGCAATTGCTACCATTTGTTTCTTTGCGCTTTGCTTTCAGCGTCTCCCTACATATTTTACTAGGCCGCTAGGTAAGTATCTACTTTAACACTATTCTGTTAAAGTGTCCCGTAAGAAACGGTGGGCTGCAGTCAAATACTACATCTGGCTGAAGCAAGTGAGACATAAAGCACCTATAGTTTAATTTTATTGTTGATTTTGTTTATTTACAGGCCTACGTTTTGGAACCAGAGGACGAAGCTGGAGAAACGTTTGATACTTGTTTCTGGTGTGACTACAATCCTGGCTATAGCTTTCCTCATTGCCTTCATTGTCAGCCTGGTCATCTCCCCTTCTTCGGAGTTCAATGGTACGTTACAATTGCTAGAGAATTAGTCACACATGATTATCAAAAATGACACCGTTATGAATGAAAGCGTTTTGTAGACGGCAATAACGATAAGTCTCATTTTGTTATGTAAAGTTGCTTCTTATTTCCTATTATAATTTTCGTAATCAGAACCTTCGCAGTTACAAATACTATTTTGCTATCAAGTCGTGATCGAACTCTAAAGAAATAAAACAAATAATAGCTATACGCGATGCGTTGATCATCAACGATCTCTAGAGGATAATGTATTCGTATATCTTAAGTTAGTTTGAGGTAAAAGCCCGAGTGTGTAATAAAGAACTCGTTTTAGTGGTTTTACCTACCCACAGACCCAAAACAATGAAAAAAATATAATTGACTTCGATGATGTGACGTAGGTAAATTGTTTAAAGAAGATCGGCGTTTTTCCTTAGCGATTTTACCTGGGGGTTAGAGGTACCTTAATTTTATTTTATGTGCCACCTGCCATTACGAGACATGGATTATTCATTTGATTTATGCGAACTAAAGCCATGGTGTTAGTATTTTCGTCCTTCTCTTGATAAGTTAAAAGATATTGGATGCTGAAGTTTCACATTTGGGAGTCAAGTGTTAACATAAAACACCACAAGATGTCGTTACTTGTCTTGAATATTCATAAATCTGAATTGGTATTCCAATAATATGGCTGTTAGTCAAGTCATCTTGCGGTCAATAAATGTTATTAGTTAAAATAATTATTTTCTTTATAAATTCTTGACCGATACGTGGAATTCTGTAGCCATTTATTGGTTTTACAAATTCAGATTTATGGATATTCGAGACAAGTAACGACATCTGGTGAAATAAGTTCGTGTAACAAATTGTTTGAGTACCAAATATGATATCTGTGGAACATAGCTGGTCCATTTTGAACGGTCTTCTTTTATATTTATCTGGCTGATGTTTAGATATGGGACTGCGGGACGGCAAGTCGGAAAAGCCGACTTGTCATCGTACAATACTAATATCTAGGAAGTTGATATTTAGCTATGTTACTTGATTAACTTTACTGAGCGGCCAATTTAAAAAAAAACCTGATAGGTGTCAAGCGACACCCGGATGGAACGAAGTTCCTTTCTATGAGAGAGAGAGAGAGAGAAACACGCGCACTCCGCACGGCTTACAACTATAGCAAAGAGTGTCGTTACAACTTTTGGTCTTAATTTTTTCCGTCTAGCCCCCTTTCGCAACGCGCGATAAGGATCTTCGTTCCAACGATATATAGGCTATATATATATATCTGTGCCTCCAGTGAAAAGTAATACTTCTTGAGATGTATCATTAGACCCATTTTAAGACACAAGTATTACAAAGGAATTCGGCACATTTCTGTCTTATTGACACTCTCCTAAGACTCATATTGCCTGAGATAGACTGATATAAGTAAGGCATAAAAATCGTACTTCTAATAATTGTGCTGTGTAAACTAATGTAAGATCACAAGTATCGCTAATAATATTTACTGGAACGAAAATATTTTGTGTCAAAAAATACGTCTTGACATGTACTATTATACACTAAGTAAAATGTTTGTCATTTTCTGTGTCTTTTGATATAATTATAATAGTATTATTTTACACCATGTAATTGCGTTGTGGATAATGATACAACTAAATTCGTATCATTTAGCACAAACTTAAAGAAGAAACTGGGTCGGTGTATTATGGTATAAGTAGAGTGATATTGTTTTACACACATTTACACATTGTACATTGTGATACAACTAGTGTTATATTAAATAAAAATATAAAATGGTTTGGTGTCAAATAATACTGGTAATGAAATATCATTAATCACGAAAACTATCTATAAATTACCTACCATAATTATGTGTCAAGTGATATAACTTCAGTGCGCGGGGGTTGCGCGGGGTAAGGGGCGGCATTGTAACGAAGGGCGAGGGTCATTCTTTGAAAGTGAGGATAAAACGCGTCCAGTCGAAATACTTTTTTCTACTATAACTATATTGAAGGGTGACAACGTTATAAGATCCTGTGACTACAAACCCAACTATTTACACGCGAAAGCAAAATAATAAACATAGTTTAATTACAAATTTAATCTAAAATCAGCTTCAAACGACATTATCTCACATGTCCAACACGCACATCGCACGTGGTTATTTTCGCTAATAAAAAAAAACTTAAATAAATTATGTTATATGTAAAGTCATTAATAAATGATCAATCTTTCCAAATGATGTGGATTTATTTATGTTTACTTATAAAGTATTAAAAAACAGACACGGTTAAAATTTGTCACAAAATAAACATCATTAGTCACAGAAAGGATTGTTCACATGATATCTCCATCTCTCTTGGATACAATGTTGTTGCTTGAATGCAGGCACACCCTCCTAGATGCCCTCAGTTTACTCACGACCTTTAAACGGAGTGGTTGCGCTTTATCTCGCTACCAGGTAAGTTTTGATATGGTTCTTCAGAATTTGTTATCAAAAAAGTCATTAATCTTTTCCGTTCTCACTATGCAAATATTTGATGTATTTGTTAAATTGTTTGTTGTGATGGTGTATCGAAAAGATATCTTTACCCTCTGACGTGTATTAAACGCAGATTTGTTCTTTCTGGACAGGTAACGCCCTGCTTTCTTGGATTTGTCATTTTCGGCAAAATCATTATCATCAAAAAGTGTTTTGCGTTTAATGACCAATAGGGGAATTAATGATTTTTGTGTTTTCAATAATGATAGCCTTTGAGCTTGTTTGATTTTTGTTACCCAAAGTCCTTATGTTTTAGGAGAGGTAGGCAAAATTCGCGCCTCTCCATCATGGTTATGACCTGGCGAGGGTATCGCCTTCGATGAAGCATTGAGGGTTGGGGTTGAGTCTATCCTAAACGTGAAGATGAATGAGCATTAGTGGGTGCAGGCGTCTTTGCCGATTAGGCACGGAGGGTTGGGTGTGAGACGTTCTGTAGATGTAGCTCTTCCGGGTTTTCTTGCTTCCGCGCATGGGGTAATGAGCTTGGTGACTAACATTTTATGTCCTAATGGGGGCCCATATTTCCCTATGCGCGTGAGGCACGAGAGGCTTGGTTGGCTCTCAATCCTGGGGCGGATCTCCCTGAGTTGCCTGATGTGCAGCGCATGTGGGATGTTATCGGGGCTGTTAGGCTAATGAAGGATCTCATGGACCGTGCGGTGGGGGTAGACTTGGCGAGAATAAGGGTTGTGTCGAGGCCAGATTCGGGTGCGTGGTTGCAGGCACTACCATCGCCTCATCTTGGCACTCTGTTTAATTACAGTTCACTGCGTGTGGCTGTGGATCATCGCCTGGGATCCGACGTATGTGAGCCTCATTTATGCGTTTGTGTTTCTGGAGGCGGAGGCTAGTGGCCACCATGCTTTAACTTGTTGTCAATGTCCTGGGATATTTCCTCGTCAACACGTACGTAATTATTATTATTAATTACGTAATTCGGAGGGCTCTTGTTTCGGCGAATATCCCTTGTGTCTTGAAGCCGCCTGGCCACGTGTGTGGCAGCGGCAGCTGCTAAAGCAGCCGCCGCTGCCATACGCAGCGCCCTTTTGACTAATTGTTTGCGTTTGATTATAGTTGTAGTTTTTAGGTTCCTATTGAATTTTAATTTTTTGTTTGTGTTTGTTGTAAGGGCATTCTTGCAATTTATCTGCAATGTCTCAAAATCTGCAACATGAAGGCTGCCCACATTCATTTCCGTGACATGCAACCCCTGCTTATGTCGCTCAAGCACTGGCCACGCCTCACTACCATACAAAAGGAGAGGTCTAATGATCGTTTTATAGACCTGTCCCTTCAGTTTGACCGGCATTTTGGGGTCACAGATGACATCAGTCATCTCTCGCCACTTAGCCCAAGCTGCCGAAATGCGGGACTTGACGTCGCAATCGATGTCGCCGGACTCGTGAAGCACAGATCTCAAGTACTAAAATTGGTCTGTCCGCTCGACCATGTGACCGTCCACGCAGACAGGTGTGGGATCTGTGGTATTGCTAGCCAAATATTCGGTCTTCACTACGTTGAGTTGCAAACCGCCGTTCTTATAAGTTTCTGGCACCCCTTTGGACCGCAGCGCCCACCAGATCATCACGCGAGGAACACAGTCGAAGGCCGTATTCTTCGTTCTGTATTTCTCCATAACGACCCTTAGGGCAAAAACAGGGTCCATAGTACCATGACCAGGGTGGAAACCATACTGGCCATCCGAGACAGTGCATTCCTGCCGGATCCGAGAGTCAATTATACGCCCGTAGAGCTTCATGGTGGGGACATGACCTTTATACCACGTTTACTTCCACACTCCTGCACAGATCCCTTGCCCTTGAACACTGGAGTGATAACATTCAGTCTCCACTGGGCGGGGATTCTGCCAGTCTCGAGTATGCGGTCAAAAAGGTTAGTTAAGATGATTTCCGATTCTTCATGCAGCGAAGAGCCTTGCGCACCTCCTCAGGCGTTATCAGTGGCACAAGTCCTAGATTCGGATGGAGTTCCGGTGGCTGCACCTCTTTATACTGCTTATTGATCAGCTTGTAGAAATAAGAGCGCCATCTTTCCTTTACCGCGAGATCCTCGCATAGCAGGTTACCTTTAGGCTCTTTTACACAGCGGCACTTTGATATATCCTGAGCCACTTTGATCGTAGAACGTACCAACTTATAAATAAGCTTCTGCCCCTCAGACGTTTCCAACTTATCGTACAATGGCTGTAAGTGGTCCTGACTGGCTCTGGCTACTGTTCTTTTTTTTTTCACGTTTGGCAGACCTGTACGTACGCGTCTCGATCTTCAGGAGAGTTGGACGCTTGCCACTTTTTAAAGAGGGCTTTCTTCACCCTAGTCTCCCTCTGGACTGTGTCCACCACCAAGTTTCCTTGTCACACTTGCGTCCTCCCTTAGACATACCGAGGACTTAGACATATCAAAATGAATAAATAAACCCTAAATAATGTCTACTTGTATCAGTTTACACAAGGTAATTAACAATGCAGGTCCCGGTAAAATAATATGTCTAAAAAAAAATACAAGTATAAATATATTTATCTCAAAATGTTATTTTTCACAAAAAAAATATCATAAATTTGTTTGTACACTTTTTTGTTGCATGCCGTAGTTAGACAATATACTGTAAAGACGGTGCAACAATATCAACTATCACGAGAGTACCATGTGCTGTGTAAATTGATATTTGTTAAGTAATATTAAAATACACTATTACCTTGTTGTTGCAAATAGATGTACCTGACAGTTTTTTCTAAATATTTCCTTTATTTGCTAATGAAATAAGATGCACCTGTGACAAATTATACATTATATGGTAAGAAACTTTTTGACATCAACAGTTACGTGGAAATCTTTATAGTAAAAAAATATGGGCATTCAAATCTTTAATTGGCTCTCCTGAAAAGTAGTGTTTTTGAAGATATATTACTTTTCACTGAAGGCACAGATATATATACCTATACCTATATAATATATAGTTATACTACCTACCTGTGTTAAAGTTACAAATATTAATAAAAGTTGCCCGAATTGTAATATAATCTTTGCAACTACAAACCGCTATATTTCGTTTCGTTTTATGTTCTGTTTGGCAATGTTTGCATCAGTAACTGGGGTTATATCGAAAATGAAACTTGTAAACATTCGGATGAATAGTTCTGTCACGAGCACCGGGTAAACCCTGTTTCGGTTTCAAGGTTGTGAAGAAAGTGACCGTGTTTTATCAACCTTTTGTAGCTAATTTATTGGTACCAACTTTTATTAACCTACGGTTATTTTCAAAGTTTCTTTATTAAGTGATACCTACCTACTTTATATAGCTTTGTAGGTATATTATTATTAGTCGAGCCACTTTAATTATGTTGTATTAGGTATGTGGAGGTCTTAATCGACTGTAGCCAAATCTATGTCAATTATTTAAGACTGTCCGTGGCTCACAAAAACGTTTTCATTCATAAATGGTGACGAAAGACAATTTAATAGACAATTTGCACGTTTCACAACGCACAATCAAACTTTATGTCTACTTTACCACTTTACCTTTAATAATATCACGTCTTGGTATTTTGTTGCAATTTCCTTCGTAGTTACCTTTCTGTCGGTTGCCTTATTGCAAATCTCTGTGTAGCATTTTGACTGTTTAACCTCGGTATAAATACTTTTAGATTTTTGTAATTATTCATGGAGTTATGTACCTGTACCCCATTGTTGTATCAAATACAGTGAAAACTAGTTAAGAGGGCTCTGGATAAATGAGAAACTTCGATTACAGCTAGCTACTGATAATTTAAATGAGGTGCTGAGACTTTTTCTTTGAATTCTGATTTATCAGGTATAACGGAAAAAATATTTTTCGATGTTTAGTTACCTCTATAATTGAATCGTGTATAAAATTGTTTTTTGAAAAAAAACTGTAGGTTTACTGTAACTGTAGGTGTAGGAACTATTTAACCGCAAGTTTCCCATTTGATGAGCGAGATTCCATTTTTCATTTGTATGTGCACCAATGCATGCTAAAACTGTAAATGTAAAAGTGTGCAAAATGCATGTTATGTCCGTATGTGTCTTCATGACATATTACATTCAATTTAATTGTTAAACATACAACAAAGATACGATTACAGTACATAAAGTTTTTATAATTTGACGTAACTAACTGTAGTTTACGCTATTTGAGATTTACGAGTGAGAACATAATACAATATCAGGTTGCTTAACCGGTAGATAGGTATAACATCGTTCGTTCAATTAAGTACTTACTCATAGAGACTTACTTACAGGTACGTCAGTTAATAGTATAGCTACTAAAGAGTAACTACTATTTACTGATGTAAGTATATGTAAGTAGCCAATTATAATGTTAGATAGAGCAACATGGTTATTTGCAATAACCACTGTTTTGTATTCATTTTATGGGCGTTACATATGACTGCTATATGGTACGAATACATCTCCATATTGCTCAGTAAATAATTATGTAAAGATTGTTAAATTAATTATGGTAGGACATTGTAGGATAAAACGCCACCTAGATGACAATAAACTACTTAGATAGATTGAAAAATAAATTTATTCTACAACACAAAAGGAAGGAAACAAAATTCAAATACCTGTCTAGTAGGTACACAAAATCTCGAAAATATGTTGTACAAATGGGCTGCCTTATCGCTGAGTACTGTTTATTATCTTCCAAGCAAAGACCAAATTTGTAGTATGAACCCAGAAATATAGAATAAGTTCATTTAGTTTTTTTTTAAATTAGGAATCGTATTAACCTGTAACCGTATGCGTCAAAGGGTCAGTCAGTACAGTAGGTTACCCATTGCACTAAAGTGGTTGAAAAGATGACACTGTAGCGCTCTTATGTAATAGTGCAGGATCTCTCAATATGTCAATAAATATATTGGAAATGGATTGTCTAAGAAATTTCAGTCCAGAATATAGGATTTATTTATTTATTTATTTTTATCATTTTTTTAACATTTCATAACCGGGTTTTAGGACTGACTTTTTGCAGACAACCCTACCCTCTATACCACCGTGTTCGTAATTAAAAAATCTTCCTTTTAATTTAACTTTAATTCATCATTAACCAGACAGGTGCAAGTTACTAGTATTACATCGATTTACATACCTGTTTATATCTGCCTACACAGGAGTTGTGACGGGAAAAAACCTAACGTTTGCATATTCCGTGGGTTTCATACTTTTCAACCAGTGAAAAGGTAAAAAAAAGCCTGGACTGAAATTTCTCAGACAACCCATTTGCAATATATTTATTGACGTATTTAATTGGACATAAAATACTAGCTCGGTGAAGGTAGGCTACGGTGGGATCTTAGACTGTAAGGTTTCTTGGATATTGATAGTATCGGAGGATGTATTAAAAGATATCATGCATAAAAATACATGTCTACTCTCCCATGTGTGATCAGTTTTATCGGTTACATTTACGTCGCTGTCAACGGTGCGGAAGTAAGTAGCCGCGGAAATACTGCGGAAGCTCGCGATCGAAACCGTGATTAGAATTTGTACATCGATGCGCAGGAGTCATCTTGCGGAAACATTTTGATATTCAATGAGAACGGGAAAATGGTAATATCCAAGTTTTAGATACTTACTTATCTTACAAAATCTAAGAAAGATGACGTTTAGATTTTTCTTCGTTTTTTTGTCATCATTGGGAATTTCAGAACACCATTTATTAGCTAAGTAGGTAGGGAACTGCCATATACAGAAAATGCCACTTAAGAGGACAGTCTCCATTCTCTTTCTCCATACAAACGTAGTTTACATTTTCCTCCCTGGATAAAGACATTAGAGCAAATATGTTTATGCCATGAATCCTATATATGTCATGCATGACTATGCATCTACCTTTTTATTATTTTCTAATTAGAATCAAAAAAAAATATCAAAAGGTAAGATGCATAGTCATGACAGATTTAGGTTTTATGGCATAAACATATTTGCTCTAATGTCTTTACCCAGGGAGGAAAATGTAAACTACGTTTGTATGGGAAAGAGAATGGAGACTGTCCTCTTAAGATTTGAGAGCTACTTAGAAGCTTCTAAATTCTAAATTTGTCTGCTAATTTTTGAGTTTAGGAGCTGTTTAATCACATTTTGAGCATTTAGCTAGAGTTTGAGTTTTCGGCAAACTTTTCTGCTTAGATACCTACCTACACCATTTAAACTTCCAGTGTTTCAAATGCGATAATTTTTAATTACATCACAGTTAACAGAATAGACTTTTATTACTAAGGTTATTACATTACAGGAGCATTTTCATTACGAAATCCTAAATCACGTTACAGTTTTGCAACATGCAACATGCAACGGTCTGACGCGCGTACATTCGTGACAAATTATAATAAGTTAAATAGATAGGTATTCATTCACTGACAGAGGTCAGTTTTACAACAAAATTGGCTAACTACGGCTATTGAGAAAATATTTTTTATGTGTATTGAATATTGAAACTATTTTCTCTACGAAGCGTTCCCAACCAGTAAAATTGTGATAATAGGCAATTGTTTATCACCAAGTAGTGCTATTTAAATCGTAGGTATATTAGTGACTCTATAACTGCTATTTGTATACCTACCTATATAATATGTAATGAAACACGTATTAGTAAATTGCGCTATTAACTTATGACTTAAACGTTTAGTCAGCTGCTTTATACAACATGTATAACACAGTTGTAAATTTAAACTTTTAACTTTAGTAAAGAGCACAGTTTAGACTGTGCGCTTGTCCATCTGTCAGTCAGGACAAAGCTTTTATAGATATAGATTACCGTTTAGTATCTGAATAAACAAGTTTAGTTTAATATTGCTTCCAGGTGTGTACGTCACCCTGGCAAAAAGATCTCAAAAAATCAAATATCGTAATTCTATCAGGCAACCAGGCTAAAGGACTGGTAACAACACAGATAACTATATCGGGTTCAATAAAATCGACACTAAGTAGTCTATTTTACCTTATTTCAAGCAACAAGTTAAATTGAACACTATGAAAACTATTACAACTCACGATCGTCGTCGAGTCGTGAAAGCAACAAAGTACCATTTCATGATACCTACTTGTTTAGTTCGTACGATTCACATGCACGTTTCTGTAAAAATCCAACTAAATTCACAATGCACAAATAGACGACACATTTGCAGTTAGTTCAGCAAATGATTGTCACCCATACTTACTATTTCATCTGCATCCTCAATTATATGTCACGCACCAATCAGCATGTATTGTATCTGCATTTTAGACATGCCACAGACTAGTGAACTGAGACTTTCTTCATCCATGCCTCCAGCCGCGATCTCATCTAGGAGCAGCGAAGACAAGCTATGCAACTCTCCTAATTGTATCCATACAGGTAATACACCTACGTTCATACTTACGCCGGCGCCGGCGCAGCTCACCCCCGCTGCGAATTTATAGAAGTGAATCGTGATTCGGAACGGAAGACTTTTGCTTCTGTTGGTCTGCCTATTCTGCTCTGTTTTTTAAAGTAAAAATATACGGGAAACTTTATAATTATAATCCATTACGTACTTACCTCCATATTCAAATTGGGGCATATAATATGGCCACAAACAATTGTGTATTTCGCAGTCGAACTTACACCTACCAGATCCACCTGTTTTAGTTTTTATGCTATATTTTCGTGGCAGAGGTGTGCTAACGGCGTTACTATCTAAATTATTTAACAAGTCTTTTAATTTTATTTCCATGATTTAACCATACATAATTATCTGCTGTGATCATTCTCTGAAATACATTTCACATAATTGATTACTTATTCTATCTACTTACTTATCTTACTACATAATATGCAACTAATCGATTGAAAAATGTTTGTAGCATCAAAATTACTTCTAAACATGGACGATGAAGTAGATCCTTGTGACGACTTCTATCAGTTCGCATGTGGCTCGTTCATGAAGAGCACCCGCATACCTGACGATAAGACTTCTGTAAACACCTTCTCCATCATCACGGACCAGCTCCAAGAACAAATCCGAGCATTACTCGATGAGCCAGTTACACCTGATGAGCCGAAGCCTTTCGTTCTTGCCAAGACTCTGTATCAAGCATGCATGAACAAAAGTAAGTATTTTAAATGCTTCTAGTAAAAAGTTATTCTATAATAATTATATATAGTGATGCATAAGTTTATCCTTCTTAATTGTTTAATCTTTTCTAGAAGTTAAAAAGGATATTTATGAGTAGGAATATTTTGCGATATTATGATCATAGTTGCCGATTAGGTAATATCGTATAGGTATCGACCTGGACATAGTTGTTTAATTACAATAATTTTACGGTTACAACTGAAACCAGTTATGGCGTTCAATGTGAAAGTGAACTAAATGCCGCTTCCGCAATTCGCATAACCAATGATGCAAGGTGATAGATGTAAACAAATTGTAATTTATACTCTTTCCATACCGATTGCTTCTCGTACGAAGTTCAACAATTACTTCATAATCGCCTCACTGAAGTTATATAATTATCTATTCTCTTAGCACGAAACTATATAGCCACATATACCTAGAGGCGCATGGAGTGCCATCCAGTCAATTCTGAATTTGTTTTTTCAAGCAAATACTATAGGTTAAAATACCTTATCCTGAGGTTTTTCAGTCATAAATTCATAATATCCAACGGAAAAATGACATTTCAACATATGAGAAAACTATTACGGGTTAGTTAATGAATGGCTAGAGTATGTGTTGATGATGCTGGTGCAATAAATTACCCAGGTGCGATAGAGTCACGCGGCGTGCGACCCCTTCTGGATATGATGCGGCGGCTTGGCGGCTGGCCGGTGCTCGACGGCGACTCCTGGGACGAAACCGCCTTCACTTGGGAACAGTCTGTCTACAACTTCCGCGCGGCAGGTTACTCTGTCGACTACTTCATGGATTTCTCCATCAGCGTTGACGTCAAGAACTCCACTAAACGCGTTATTGATGTAAGCTTACCACGAGTCAAGTTTATTACTTTTATTTACCTTTCAAATGCATTTTCATACTTAGCAAGCAGTCAACTCAGTTCAAACATAGTCGGCCGACTGAACTAAAATTATTGTAGAAATTTTTAAAACTAAAACCACAGAGTTATTGCACAATGCGATAATTGTTTTATGTGAATTAAAATCAATAACTAAGCGAATTTATTACTCTGCGAATGTGAATTTTGTGTTCGTTGCGAAATTGTGACTGGGAATTACCTTGGGAATAATGGACAACATGTCTATCTATACTGTAGTATTGTATAGTGTTGTAAATGTTGAGTGTGATTGTTTCGACAGCTGGACCAAGCGTCATTGGGGCTGAGCCGCGAGTACTTGAACCGTGGACTGAGCGACAAACTGGTGCAAGCCTACTACGACTATATGGTTGACATCGCCACGTTACTCGGCGCAGACCGCCCTCGCGCACAAAAGGAACTCAAGGAAGCGCTCCAATTCGAAATCGAACTCGCCAACGTAAGTACCCGCCGCCACCGCGACGCTTTATAGCCACACGATCTTTTTTACGAGCGCAGTTGTCGATGTAAAATAAATCACCCCGAAGGCTATGAACGTTTTTATGTGGAACGTCTAGTTGACCATCCGCGGGTTACCGTCCAAGGTTTTGAAGACGGTATATCATATTTGACCTAATTGCCTCGCCGGCGCCTCGGTTCGAGTGGAGATGTCAATCGAAAGGCGTTAAGTTTGCGTCGTCGTAAATTGCGAAGCATTTATTGCAACGTAATCGAGTACAATGAGTTGTATTGTATAAGCGATGATGACGTTTTTGTGAGAGTTTTCTGCGGGTTTATGTTACATCGTGTTACAGATCTCGTTGCCGCTTGAGAAACGGCGTAACGCTACGATGCTTTACAACCCGATGACTATTGCAGAATTGCAGAAAAAGTTCCCTAAGTAAGTGTTAAATAGCATTTTGCTTTATTTTTAAAGACAATAGCTACTAAATAAATTGACGAGACGTAAAGAATATAGCCAATAATAATTATATACCTACTAATTAATGAGACACAAATTGATGCAATCATTTTCTACATCAAATTATATTGAATTAATTTCTTCTGAATGACCTTGAATTTTTATTAACATTCAGATTTTCCTCGATTGTTTAGTGTTTTAATTGTTGTTGTATTTAGGATTCCCTGGCTGAAGTACATCAACCGTTTGTTGGCGCCTCACTTGGAAGTCGGAACCGACGAGATCACCATAGTCAGCGTACCTAAATACATTACCGATCTTGAGGTGAGTGCTCACTGAATTTGCCTGTATGTACCTAGTAGGTAGGTATGCCTGTGTTATTTATTCTTCACAAAATCGGAATCCCAGTAACTTTTTAAAATGTTTTTATTATAACGTTCGTCAAGACTTTTGAAGGAATTTTATACAGCAGATAACGGTTCACATTTTTGAAGATACATTTATTTACCAGTTGCAAGATATTAAGTTTTTGCGGTAAGATGACGTTATTAAATCATATTAATACTTAACGTATTCTTTAAACACGTTTTGATTTATCAAGAACTAATTATTGGTAGGTGAGGTGGCGTATTAAAATAAAATCTGATGTTGTTTTTAATTTCGAAGAAAATATTAATTAAGAATCAATCATTATTAAATGGTATACAGAGTTAGGTAGGTATACCTATCTACCGGAAAATGCATTTTTAAACAATTATTAAAAAATTGTATCTTTTAGTAGATAATCTACTTACATTTCTGTATTATTATTTGATTATCCATATCTAAACTCGCGGCAGCGCCTTAAGCCAAGTTTGGGCACTGGCGGACCACACCGTGAGTTATATTTTATTAAAAGATCCATTTCGAGCCACTTTTGACCTCCTTATAACTTAAAAACTATTTCACATAAACACGTCAAATTTCGCTCATATTAAGACTTGCGAGACTTGCATAGGATGTGTCTCCAAATTTAATAAACACATCTCAAACGGCTATTTAGATATTAACATCCGAAACCGTCATTTTTATCATCTTCCGATAGATCAAAACTAGGATATGTCTATTAGATGACTACTGAAACTACTAGATATAAGGCATCATAAAGTCAAAGAAAATGGAGTCATTGTAACTTTTTTCCGACATCTTTGGTTCAGAATAAGACTTGATGTTGGTAACTTGTGTCATTCTTGACACAGCGTCTTGATAAAATAAGAACTTTCAGCATTAGAACTTACGAAATTATATTTTAAGTTGTAGTCAATAAATTGTAGGACTGGCCATTGAACTTGGCACCCATTTAGATCCCACTTCTTCTGTCGTTAAAGTCAACAAACAAGGCATATATCATAATATCGAAGTTGATTCTCATTTTACATTTATATTTTTGATTTGATAGGTAAATACTCGTATTATATTATGAAATTATACTTCATTACATCTCAATTAGGCATATTGTTATATCGTTTCCGTCAAAACATCGAATGTTTATCGCATGGTGTTAAACAAATCTGTAACTTCCTTAGATAAAAATTCTTATTCTATTCGAAAAATGAGCCAGAAACACCTTCATGCATTTTTATAAAATTATTTTATTTAAAAACATTTGTCTTTAAGAATGATTCAGGCTTTGTAAATAAGTATAAACATAAATTCTTATGAATGTCAAAAAGACAATCGCAGCGTGACAGCACGTGCTCACGCGGCAACGGTTCGATATACGACTGAGGCTAGTGCGTCAGCTAGACGCAGTTTTATCGTCTCATTTTCCGAGACTACGTACCGTATCTTTAGTTTTTTATTTTAATCTAAGGTAACTTCCTACTAATTTTCATAAAATGTAAATTAACAGAGACGTGTCGGGCTGTGTCTGGGCAACCCACCTCACCGTCGCGTCGTCCTAACTAATGCCTACGTGTATTCTAAAATTGAGTTTGTTTGTTTGGCCTAGTTGTTTGTTTGGCGTTGTTAAAGTCGGGCTGGCGTAGGATATTTGACAGAGCTGTAGCCTATCTCGAAGTTGCAGGCTGCAAGCCAGTTATGAACATTGGTTCATTGCGACGTCATATTGTTGTTGGGTTGTTATAAGTTTGGTCTGCCTACGCCGTATTTATTTGACGTCCGCTTATATTTGGATGTATTTGTATTGTAGGTTTATAGATGAATAGCCGCTTGCGGTGTAGGTAAAGTTAGAAATCGGTTTTTAAAGTTTAGTTATTATTTTACGGTATAGTCAGGCAAATTTTAACCTAATGTGTTGATGTGTTTTAAAGTTTAATTATTATTTTACGGTATAGTCAGGCAAATTTTAACCTAATGTTAAGTGATTGTGTACCTACTAATGATGTAGATTTTTAGTGTTATTTCTTTTCTTAAGAAAATAGTGAGATTTTTTTTAAACAATTGTATTTAAAGAAGTCGGTTAATAAAAATGAAATTATATTCGGATAAAAAATTAAATATTCTTTAATAATTGTTTGCATACAGTATTCTGATTGAACCACCTACCACCTAGATATTTAATGGAAAGTATTCTCAACTGTAGGACAAAACGTGCACTGAATGGCTAAAGCCTTTTTGAAATTATTATCATTGTTTGAAAGTGAAACTCGCTTCGTAAGGTAGGTTACCTACGTAGGTACGTAATATTGTATTTTGTAATCGATAAGGGCATTAAGTATCTATAATAACATTGTAATAAGCTTACTATTATCTACCTAGGTACATACCGGGAAACAAGAGAATAACATCAGAAATCAAAATAATTTTGGTAAATTACCTGAATATTATGTTTGTGCTCAATGCGAAAATTAAAGGAAAAGTCTACTTATCTCCATACAAACTTTACCAACGTAGTCGACTGGTCGGAGGTGTGGTGGGCGCTCTGGCTTACCCTCTGTCAGAGGATGCTTTAGCGCTTTACCAACTTGTTTTTTTGGGGTTGCGTAGACGCTGAGGTGCAGGGTTGCCCTAATAGAGCGGCATTACTGTTCTTTTGGTAAAGCTATTTAAATAATAGATTTTAAAAATCGTAGTCGACTGTTTTCATCCATGGATAAAGATTTTACAGAAAATATGTTTATGCCATAACATAAAACCTATATCAGCCATGACCATGCCCAACGTTTTGAATCCCAATTATTCTAAATTATATTCGTATTCTATTTGAAAATGAAAAAAATAACTAAAACGTAGGGGCATGGTCGATCATGGCAGATATGAGTTTTGATGGCATAGGTAAATATATTTGCTCTAATGTTTTTATCCAGAGAGGAAACAATCGACTACGTTTGTATGGAGAAAGAGTAGGTAGACTTTCCTCTTAACATCTGAGCCTTAACTCTTGACCAAAATGGGCATACTAAAGTTTATTTTAGGGGCGCTGATTTTTTTATCAATACAGAAGTTTGAGTCTATATTACACAGCCGATATAAGATTGTTTCTTAAAATGATTCTAAATTTACAGACTAGATTTTTCTTCTGTTTTCGCGATGTTGTATTGAAACTAAAGACATTTTTCGGTTTTAATCATTTCGCGTGGGGTTTATTATACTTCTAGCATTGTTTCAACGCTCAACGTTTCTAACCTTTACAGGTCCTTTCTTCAGGATTGAAAGTAATAAACTTCACGTGATTAAAACCGAAAAATGCCTTTAATTTTTACAGAAACTGTTAGAAAGCACACCGAAGCGAGTGCAAGCTAACTACGTGATGTGGAGAGTGGCGGGAGCGTCTGTGTCCTACCTGACCGACAACCTTCGTCGACGACAGCTGAGTTACGTTACCACCTTGTCGGGGAAGACGGAGCGCGAGAGCCGCTGGAAGGAGTGTACCGAGACCACCAGCCTCAGGTTCTTTTAGTCTAAATTAGAGTGCTTTGTGCTTGGTTTTTTACATAAACAATCTAGTTCGCTCTCGCGTGCTATTTATTCTGTTTTGTTTTGTCTATTCTGAAGAAAATTTCTTATTCCAACAGTATGTCGATCGCAGTCGGTGCTTTGTACATCAGGAAGTACTTCAACGAGAACTCTAAAGCCAACGCTCTTGAGATGGTGAATGATATCAGGTAATCGTTATTGGTGAACGTCCGCATTCGACATTAAGATTTCGCTTAAATCTTAATTTGCCCATTTCTTTTTAACGTGTTTACTCATAACCTTGTTGTTTATTTTCCTAATAGGGATCATAAACTGCAATATCTTGTAAAGAATCCACTTGCTAGATCCACCTGTTTTTGAGAAAATCGTTGGTGACGCACAGGTAGACAGACAGATAGGCGGAAAAGAAAGTAATCTTTTAAGTTTTTTCATCTTCTACGGAACCCTAAAAATACATTCGATTTGGCGTTGACCACTACACACAACTTTGTAGATGCCTATTTAAAATCTTAGGAAGTTATTAGTGCAATAATGGCATAGGTAGTTAGTGCCAAAACTCTAATCAGAACCCACGAACTTGGGAATAAGAGAGATTTAGACCCAATTAGCCTTATTAATGAACGTGGAGTAAATTCGGAGTAGTGAAAATATTCTTTGTCTTTCTCTGTGACAAGAACTTTCAAAGTTGACAGACAGAAACAAAAGTTGGTAAAATTATTCCGACTTTACTTCATGTTTATTAATAAGGCTAAATAGGTATAGCTTCTATATTTTTTTTCTAATGTCACAGACAACAATTCCGGAAAACTTTGAACGAAGTCGACTGGATGGACGACAAGACCCGTAACGCGGCGCTCGACAAAGCAGACTCCATGGCTTCCCACATTGCCTACCCAAGCGAAATGTTGGACAATACCAAGTTGACCAAATTCTACGATGGCGTAAGTAGATAAAGATTTTTGGACATTCAAAAAGTATCTCGATTGATTTAAGGCCTTTAATGATTGATATGATAAGTCAAGCATGACTCACTTACTGTGCAGACCCCATATAATTGTCTCCACAGATAATTTGGGTTAAGGATAGGAAAAAGAAGAGTATTAAGTCAAGCATATCAACGACTTGACCATCACAGTTACAAATGCTATATAACCCTATGCTCTTAATTTATCTCCATTTTTTATCCCCAGCTCGAAATGTCATCGGATAAATTGATGGAGTCTGTATTGAATCTGACCCTGTTCGGAACTGAGTTCCTGTTCGGAAAGTTAAGGGAGCCTGTGAACAAGACTGATTGGATCACCCACGGTCGCCCTGCTGTTGTCAACGCTTTCTATTCCTCCATCGAGAACAGCATACGTAAGTAATTAACAAAACAGGATTCTTATTGACCAAGCTAGCGAAGCTTCTCTGCTTCAAGTCAGGCATAGATCAGAGACCCCTGAGTACAATAAATTCTGATGCCAATTTGGACCGGGAATAGGTACTTACCAACTCATTTGCAGAATCATTTAGCAATAGTTTTTTTGTAACCATCGAGGAATTTTGGAAAATCAACCATAAATGTATTATAAATATTATGTTAAAATAAAGTTGAAAACCATACGAAAACTATGGTTTACTCTTTATCAAGATCTTAGTTTGTTTAATTATAAATTACTTGATGTTTTTCTGGTAACGAACTATGCATCGGGGCTCACATATTAACTGGCCCTGGCAACTTTAAGCCGTGGGTTTCCTTCACTGTAAGAGCGACGTTAGAGCGCCCATAATTCTTTGTTAAAGAAAAAGCATTAATGCGCGTTCGGCAGGGATTCGAAGCCCAGACCTTCGGATAAAAGTCGAGGTATCTACTAGACCAACACCGCTCATAGTTTTATTGTTGTTGTCCAGAGTTCCCAGCTGGTATCCTGCAAGGTGCCTTCTTCTCAGCCACGCGTCCTGCTTACATGAACTACGGAGCTATTGGGTTCGTCATCGGACACGAGATCACACATGGATTCGATGATCAGGTGACGTGGAAAATACTTATTTTTAGGGTTAAATGATATTATCTATGTAAGTTCTCCAAGAGAAAAAAGACGTGCTTGCATGTACGTCTTGTCTGTCTGTGAAATTATTACACGACTGCCGAAGGAGGGTTATGTTTTTTTTTCTATCTATCTATCATAGGTACCAGGTACCTACATACTTACTACTGGCATGACAAGACTTACCAAACTTGTTACAGTGATACTTAGTTATCAAATATACAGGATGTTTTTTCCAGACAACCATTAGTAAAGGCAGGTCTTAGTACTTAGCTACAGCGGTTCTTGCACCTCCCCTTACTGGTTGCCTAAAGCAACATAACATACTTACTGTATACACCTATGACAGTATTGTTTTATATTCGTGTCTTAATTACGATATGCAAGTCTGCAACTCTACACAATTCAGAAGTCAATCATATCACTGAAAACTTGCACTCACTGCCCTTTTTATAAACATTTAAGTAATTAATCTATTAATAAAAAACAAATTGGTAAGTATTAAAAATAACTCAGACCAGACTCGTCACCAAGATCTCTAGCAGGACTTAAAACTGCTCAAAAACTGCCCCGTTTATTCATACCATGAACATAACATTTAACAAGATGTGTTTGAAAAGCGAACGGAATGTTGTTGTTGTATTGGAGCTGCAGAATGCTGTATTACTAATTTTGTAATACATTCACAGGGTCGTCAATTCGACAAAAACGGTAACTTAGTCGACTGGTGGCAAGAGACGACCAAACAGAAATATTTAGAAAGAGCCAAGTGTATCATTGATCAATATTCGAACTACACAGTTAAGGAGGTCGGACTTAAGGTGAGCCTATTACACTTACAGACTGTCAGTTGCTAAACTTTTTTACGCGTTTGCTAAATCACCATCTCAAAAGATTGCTTTTAGCGATAAGGCTATTGTACCTTGTTTTGGAAATTTTGGTACCTACAAAAAATCTTATCCAAACTTTTTGTCTTTATAATTCGATGGAAATAGATTTGCATCTTAGTAGAATCTACAGCAGCGAATCAACGCGATCAACTTATTCCAAAACTGCGTTGTTAATGGTCGGAAAAAAATGCCACCTTTTATTAAATACTTTTATTTGAACTTTTCCAGCTAAACGGAGTTAATACACAAGGAGAGAACATAGCGGACAATGGTGGTATCAAAGAGGCTTACTATGCGTACCAGGCTTGGACTCAAAGGCACGGTGAAGAGGCTCGGCTGCCCGGTCTAGAAAAATATACTCCTAGACAGGTTTGTTACGTTTAACATTATTGTTTTGAAATGTTTTTGGCATCCTGCTGGTAATATAACAGTTGTGGGTTCGATTCCCGTTGGGAGTATTGAATTGTGGAATTTAAAAAGCATCTCAGTCGTAGAAATCGAGTATTTGCCACCGTCGACCTCCCGAGACTACCTAGGTGAATCATAATTAGTTATTTATTAACCGACTTCCAAAAAAGGAGAAGGTCCTCAATTCGTCGGGATTTTTTTTATATTTTTTTTATGTATGTTTCCCGATAACTCGAAGATGCCTAGACCGATTTAGATAATTCTTGTTTTGTTTGAAAGAAGGTACATCACAGCTCCCATAAAATTTATAATTTGGCGAAGATCGGGTGAGGATCTTAGAAGTGATGAACAGATTTGCAACTCGAGAATGCAGTTTTCGATTTCCACCAGTAGAATAATTGTTAAAACAACAGCTCATCTATAATGTCGGTACAATGAAATACCTACTTACCTATAAGTAGGTGTAATAAACAGACAATCTGTGTGTAGGACCGGCACGTAGCATGGTAATGGATGGTAATAAGTATATGTCTTGGCAATCACAGGCAGATGGCAAGGACATAGGAAATAGTAAATACTAGAATCTCGTAGTACCTACTTACCAAGGTACTTTCGTGTTGCAGTTGTTCTGGTTGAGCGCAGCGAACACGTGGTGCGCGGTGTACCGTAACGAGACCATCAAGTTGCGCATCACGACCGGGTTCCATTCCCCGGGCCGGTTCCGGGTCATCGGGCCCATGTCTAATATGGAGGAGTTCGCGAACGACTTCAAGTGCCCCCTCGGCTCACCCATGAATCCCGAAGACAAATGCAAAGTCTGGTAAAACAAACGCTCTCATTTTTCACATAAAATCTCGATATAGACGGCACTAAACCGTTTTCGAGTCGGATTTAATTTACACAGGGCATCTGCAGCGAGACAGCTGAAGGTCGATGGGTACTAATGTCGACGTTTATGCAACTTTGTCAGCGAAAACTTTTTAACGTTCAGGCTACGAATTTAGAGCTGCCATTAACGGACGGAATCGGGATGGAAAATTTTGAACGGAATACTTTAATAGTAGTTTAAGTAACTGTTTCATAATATTCATCAAATAATGGAAAGTTACTTAAACTGGTTTATCTGCACAAATGTTTTAAACAACAACAAAAAATCAACAAGACAAATTGAAAATCATATTACAGTTTCTTGGTTATGGCCTTTTGCCAGCAATTTATCTGCGAAACTCATATCGCTTGATATCGTAACGTGTGATATTTGTCTAAATTGTTATTTCATTTAGGAAAAACGTTATCGCGACTGATATACTTCTAAGAACCGAAGGCGACGACACATGTCTCTAGATCAATTCTAATTGCTTTGGTTTTCCGAAATGTTTGAAATTCAAATATCATAACAACATCTGGGTAAACGGTGAAATCATCAAATTCTTTAATGAAAATTTATCACATTTGTATGTAAAAAATGAGCTAATAAATAATTTCAGTTTCAATGCATTATAAAATGTATAAAGGAGTAATAATAACATAAGTGTAGATAAAATTTTACAGCGAACACACATCGCAAAAAATGTCGAAGTGTTCGAGTTTTTATTTTCATTTGTGCTGGTTTTTAATGTATTCTGTTCGATAATTTTCCGTCCGTATGTGGCAGTTCTTATGGTGATTTTGTCCGCACCGACTGTATAGATGTGATAAAATATAATAAATGGCATCTTTAGGCACATCGAGGTGGGTGGGTCCCACCTTGTTCTGTAGAACTTGACGTCAGCGTATATATATGAAAATAATAGGTATATATATGAAAATAAATGGGACCCACCCATCGAGGTTAATACTTTATCAGTGCAGATAAAAAGATACCCACAAGTTCTTCTTAGCCTTTTTATGATCTTCTAAATATTAAGATTAAATGGATATGTTGTGTAGATTAGTATTAAATATTCATCGTTGTATATCTTCCTCTGGGTGAGATTTTCAGACTGAACACAAAATGTAAATCTATCAACGGGTATAAAGATGTGTATTATTTTTTTTGCTTGTACACGGGAAATACAAAAACTAATGAACACTACCGAACACCTTTGTGTCGTTTCTAATGGGCAGGGTAAAAAAAACAATCATTTCATTATTGCCCAGGAATGTAACTAAGCAATTTTTAAAATGACGCGATGATATCGTTATAGTTCGAATTAATTTTAATATAATGGCATCATTTAAAAATGCTATACTGGCCCACAGACTTATGTGAACGTGAAGTGAATGCTTGTAATGTATTGAGGATTTTATCAATTATGATCAAATGAGTTTTATCTTATAATATGATTGTAATTATCACATGAAATCCTTAATTTTATGTATAATAATATTAAAATGTTGTAGATTAAGAAATTTTTAATAATTACATCTTGAAGTGTTTCAATTTTAGTAATTAATATTACCTACACTAGCTAAATTCCGTTGTTTTAACCGATTATGACACTGTGCATCCAGTTATCTACATTTCTTTCATCGCAATCAGTCCATTCCAGTTAAGAAGTGTTACAAACATAAACTCTAAAATACAAACTTTTATCTTTACATATAATTTAAGTAGGTTAAGAATATAATTCATATTTTATAAAATCATTTGCCGTTCAAGATTTTAATGGAAATTAGCTCATAACTATCCCCTATTCTTAAACGTTCAAAAATAAACCTTATTTACTTAAAATATGTTTTGACTCAGTCGGACATTTGTCATTTGCAAAAGTGTGAAAGGGACATGACATAAAATTTTAAACTAAAATAGATTTACTAATAAATACTCTAACAAAGTTTACGGATACGGGGATAGACTTTTCATAATATCATTTATTCAATTATTATAAATATATACCGAAGTAACAATGTTGTGCTCGCGAATAAGTAGGTACTTACTTATATTATATTACAAATATATTCGATTTTTATAATAGCTACCTATCTACTACCTATGTATAATAATATCTTTTATAATTTAAGAGAGCTATTTTACGAGAGAGTCGATGTGAAATTCAAGATACAACAAGGGTACAATGAACAACCTTTTATATTATCCCACCCCTTTACGTTATCCGATCATATAATTTTTAGTGTAATTGTCTCACAAAAACTAGGCCTAACCATTTTCCTTTTTATGTTAAAAAAATAAATGTAAAATAAACATAACATTAAAAAAAAAATTAAATAAGGAAAACATTTAGACCTAGTTTTTGTGGTAATAACACAATTTTCTTTTTGTACGGAGAGATAAGTGAAAACTTTGTAGCGGAAAAGATCAGTTTAGAAAAGTCAACTTTTAAAATTTTGTCATATTTGTCAGTATAATACTCAGAAGCGAAACACTGACTCCGGCTTGATGGAATATTTATGATTTTTGTTTACTTTAAACTTTATACTGTGTCGAATCTCACGCTATGTGAATATAAAACGAACAGTGATAACTTAACTTTAATATAAGTAACTAAGAAACAATTTTGGATACGATTGTATTGTTGTTAATCATTGAAACATCATTATAAGATAATTTTTATCATTAAAAGTTTTTTTTTATTTATTACCCAAAAGTAGACCTAAGTACGAGATTTGGTCGAGCGAGTGTTTTATGCGATTAAATTACAACTTACCTATAAATTCTGTAGGACAAGGACTTAGAGGGGCAGTAAGACGCAACGGGAGCCTACTCCTGATTAAATTAATTATGTACACATCGCACAGTGCCATCTAGCCCCATGGTAAGCTACTTAGCACAACGGATATAATACTTATATTTATTTTCTTTTGTAAATACATACATTTTATTAGTAGAGATACATCGAGAAATTTTGGCGGATTGGCAAAAGTCCTATACCTTCCGACGTGAGTCCTAGGTCATATTCAGATATTAGCAACATACACCATGCATTTTAGACAGGTCCAGCTGTTACAAAAAACTGCCCACAAGTATGATATTTTTGACTGCTGTATGCATGCACAATGTCAAAAATACAGAGCAGCAGATAAATATTCAAACTGTGTTTTTACGTTTTCTGTCTTAAAAAATGGCTGAATAATTTACGCTAATAGTGCTTATTTATTCAACAACTCTGGCAGCAGCGGCGCGCTGCTTTAAATATATGTTTTTCCATATATTCATGAAGTTAGGAATATTCCAAATTGCCGGTACTTCCACAATACCTTTATTATGTGCATATTTCTTACATTCAACACTTCGTACCTACTTATTATTTGCACTAGCCACGTCTTATTTTCTTATTCCTTTTCAGATTCAGATTAAGGCTTCGTAGTAGGTCAGAACTGATGTTTCTAGGATGACTACTACAAAAGTTATTAGAAACGAAAGTTTTTGAAACCATATTTATTAAAGTCGAGTATGCTTGCTAATGCAGTCATGACGTGAAAACACGATTCCTGAAAATTTTCTCGATAGAAAAAAATCCCAAACTTCCCTCTAAATTGTACAAATAAGTGATTGTACTCAGTCAATATTTTACGTAAACTAATAAAACTTTGTATAAGAACTGAACTTAGCTCAATACAGTGCAGTCATGATTTGAATTTCAAAATACAGTTTTTAATTTCATTATTTCTGAAATATAAAGTAATGAGGTCCAGTGGCCTCGCGGCCGCCACATTCGCCGAACAGATTCAGTCGCGCCGTGACATTCAAGCGGAGTACCCGCGTCGCTAGCTCTCGCGCCTACCTACATCTATTTCTATCTATACTCTATATACCAATATTATAAAGCGGAAGAGTTTGTTTGTTTGAACGCGCTAATCTCAGGAACCACTGGTCCGATTTGAAAAATTCTTTCGGTGTTGGATAGTCCATTTTTTGAGGAAGGCTATAGGCTATTTTTGATCCCGATAATCCAACGGGATCGGGACTTATGCGGGTGAAACCGCGGGGAGCTGCTAGTTTGTTTATAAGTAGTGCACGTTTGTCTTCGAAATGGGAAATAATCCTTACTATCCTTACTAATATTATAAATGCGAAAGTAACTCTGTCTGTCTGTCTGTTACGCTTTCACGCCTAAACCGCTGAACCGATTTTGCTAAATTTGGTATAGAGATAGATGGGACCTCGGAGAAGGCCATAGGCTACTTTTGATCCCGTAAATCCCGCGTGATCGGGACTTAGGTCGTATACCTAAACCGATTTTGATAAATTTTGGTATAGAGATAGATGGAACCTCGGAGAAGGACATAGGCTACTTTTGATCCCGTAAATACCGCGGGATCGGGACTTAGGTCGTATACTTGAACCGATTTTGATAAATTTTGGTATAGAGATAGATGGGACCTCGGAGAAGGACATAGGCTAATTTTGATCCCGTAAATCCCGCGGGATCGGGACTTAGGTAACAGCGTTTTCACGCCTAAACCGCTGAACCGATTTTGATAAATTTTGGTATAGAGATAGATGGGACCTCGGAGAAGGACATAGGCTACTTTTGATCTCGTAAATACCGCGGGATCGGGACTTAGGTCGTATACCTGAACCGATTTTGATAAATTTTGGTATAGAGATAGATGGGACCTCGGAGAAGTACATAGGCTACTTTTGATTCCGTAAATCCCGCGGGATCGGGACTTAGGTAACAGCGCTTTCACGCCTAAACCGCTGAACCGATTTTGATAAATTTTGGTATAGAGATAGATGGGACCTCGGAGAAGGACATAGGCTACTTTTGATCCCGTTAATCCCGCGGGATTGGGACTTAGGTAACAGCCCTTTCACGCCTAAACCGCTAAACCGATCTCATAAAAATCGGTCAAGCCGTTTCGGAGGAGTGTTAGTTACCGTACTCTTCCGAAACGGCTTGACCGATTTTTATGAAATATTATTTTCGTATTCAGTAGGTCTGAGAATCGGCTACTATCTATAATTTATAAGGCAAAACAACGTTTGCCGGGTCAGCTAGTAAATAAATAAATAATCTGAACAACACACAGCGCCTTCTAACCCCGTGGTAAGCGACTAAGCTTGTGTTACGGTGACTAAACAACGGATATAATACTTATATTTATTTATTTTTCTTTTGTAAATACATACATATTGTACATAGAGGAACACCCAGACCAGACACATTTTTTTTTAAGCATAAATATTTGCACCTGGCGGGAATTGAAGCCGCAACCTTCTGCATTGCAGTCGCGCTTTCGCACGACGCGCCACAGAAGTCGTCAATAGGAATAAACAAACGAAAATATCTGAAAAAAATGCTAATCCACGTTACTTATTAGTCTTACCTATATATGTTTACCAGCTGACCCGGCAAACGTTTTTTATGAGATCGGTTCAGCGGTTTAGGCGTGAAAGCGTAACAGACAGACAGACAGAGTTACTTTAGCATTTATAATATTAGTAAGAAGTAAGATAAGATAAGATATATAGTAAAGAGTAAGGATTAGTAAGGATTTATCAAACAAAAAACCTATCTACTCACCCTGTCTATTTTGAGTATAATTAGTGGTTTTATTATCCTATCATACTGTTATTTATTATACCAGTGATAATGTGTGTACGTGCACTGTGCACACATAACTGCCGTACCTACCTACTGCCGCGCGCTTGCATGAAGCTGCTGCTTTGTATGTAGCTGCTCTGAATTAGATACTCGGTGGTAGGTGTGCAGTGCAGCATCATGAGTAGGAACCTACCTAATAGGTACGTAAGTAAAGTAGGTGACCATGTTACTACGCACCTGAGCATATTACTGTCTACATAACTACTACCTGCATTTTTCATTTTCAGAAATAAAAAAATGTTGGTCAAAACTGACTCGTATAAAGAAAATGTACTGGATTTGGATCCGTGCCCGTAACTCCGTTTTATATTCACGTTTCTTATGTAGGGTAAGTCCAGGATAGATGCGACAGTGGGATAGGCGGCCCGATTACAGATAATCGATTAGGTTTCGTAAGTAGGGTAAGTCCAGGATAGATGCAGCAGTGTGATAGGTGCCCTGATTAATCAGTGGCGTAGTTAACATAGGAACCCTAACAATTGCGTCGAGTGTTCCACCTAAAAACAGCAAACCTCTATCAATAAAAATACCGCAAGCCTCAATTTTTATATGTAGTTGCGTTTCTAACTGCTTTAAAACAGTAATCTCACTTTAAAAAATCATGTTTTGGCTCAGATAAATAAGATTTCATAACAAATTCACACACACACCTTGTAGTTGGTCGCCTATTAATCACTTTCCCAAAATAAGATGCTTTAAGAAGTTTTCGTCGAAGTTCTAACCATTCACTTCAATCTATTTTTCAAATTTGTCCTTTGTCCTATTTGCTTTCTTTCGTCGTTCGAGCACTGCAAACTTAAAAAAAAAAACCTTTACGTAGGTACATCTGTTGTTGTATTTTATACGACATTGTCGCCATATTTTTTATCGCCCGATATTGTCCAGACGTACCTACCGGTAACCAGTTTATTTTAATGGAAATGGTTCACAAAACATGGAATAAACAACTTTTTTTTTTGTTGAAAAATCCCAAAAAAAATTACATACCTATTATAAAAAACACAAATAAAATATTATAAGTTAGGACTTAATATATTTTATGTTTTTCTTTTGTATCAAAGTTTGCATCTTTGAAAATGCATTGGGTGCATCAAAGAGCAAATACCTAACTTTTGGCAAGTGTTTTCTGCTTTGTTATTTTTTTTCTAAGGTTTGATAATTATTGGTTTCTGTACTTATTTTCTCAAAGCTCATTACACATATTTCGAAGAAAAATAAAGATTTTTACATTCCACTTCTTCATTGGCCCATATCTCCGAAACGTGTCACTTTAGGACAACATGTGATGGAATATTTTCTATTTATTTAGGTATCTCTATACGTATACGTACCTTTCATCGTACGATAAGAGATAAAAAAATATCAAGATGTCTGCCGTCGACTATGCCAAGGTCCATATATGGGTTTAAAATGTCCTTTGGGCATAATGCCACGTTAATGTTATTTCCTGCCCCAATTTGTTGCTGTCAGTTTGTTACCCAGCCAAATTAAAAGCTGATAATTCGGATTCGAGTTTTTTTTACTCCAATTTGTAATCCAATTCGTCGTCGACGGATTTCGTCTCCAATTTCCAATTTACTACAGTGAAGAAAAAAATTACTCCATTAATGTACCTATATTTTTTAGACCATCAGAAATAGAGATGGGCCGACAAGTCGCCGACTAGTCGGGAAAGCCGACTAGTCGGCACCTACCTACCTATTAACAATTATGCAATAAAACCAATATTTATTGAATTAGTAGTACAGTTAGAAGGTGGGTAGTCAGAAAAATGTAAACCAAACACGTCATAGCCTACATACTTCATCTAAACATCTTACATCTAAAATGACATAACCATGCCTCAGCTCCATTTAGTTTTTTTTCCAACTTTTATTTTTATTTCAACCATTTTTTGGAAGTTTCGCTACAGCATTCGAAGTGTAAATTTATCCAAAAATACCAACAACCGCCGAGTGATCATGATTTACCCAAATATCTCTGAATTATAATTATCTGCATTGCCGACTAGTCGGCAATTTTGAAACCGACTAGTCGGCTAGTCTGCTAGTCGACAGAACCCCTAGTCGTTTTTTTTTAAGTTATACCTACATTAAAAACCTAAAACGTAGTTATTTGAATTTTTCACATACATGAAAAAATTGTGTATGCAAAAGTTGTAGAACTTTTTATTACAACTTTGTCATTCAACTTTTTTCCATAGGACTTGTAGTTTTGCTGGAAATCAAGATAAACCGTTTTTTATTCTCAACAACCCACCGGGTTCCCGACCTCAGATCGCCCGTAATTTATTTTTCCTGTCATTTTTTTTATATGCTCTTTCTTTTCCAGTGGGTTTTATTCTACTATAATTTATCTTTTTCGAACCTTGTCGACCCTGATTTATTAGGGGGCCGCAAAAACCAAATTGTCCCGGGGATAAAAATTTTTAAATACGCCACTGTGCTTTGATACTACTCTGCAATATTTTTTATAAATGACAAGATGGGAACCCGAAACTCGTCGGGCTTCGGATAGTACCCCCGAAAACAATAACAAAATCTCTTTGAATCAATTCCCATAGAAACGTTCATCCCCAATAAAACTCTTAGGGGTTGAATTTTGGAAAAAAAACTTTAAGAGATTCACTTACTTCCCCATATCAATATCTATGTCAAATTTCAAGTTTCTAGGTCAAGCCATTACGAAGTTGCATACAAACGTTTTTCCCCATTTTTACTCCCTTAGGGGTGGAAATTCCAAAAATCCGTTCTTAGTGCTCACTTTCAACCCCTAATGAACCTATGTTCCAAATCTCAAGTCTCTACACCCAGCCGTTTAGCCTGTACGTTGTCCATCATTCAGTCAGTGAGTTAGTTACACTTGCGTTTTATTAAGTACAAGATGGGAACCCGAAACCCGTCGGGCTTCGGATAGTACCCCCGAAAACAATAACAAAATCTCTTTGAATCAATTCCCATAGAAACTTTCATCCCCAATCGAACACTTTTAGGGTTTGAATTTTGGAAAAAACATTTTTAGAGATTCACTTACTACCCCATATCAATATCTTTGTCAAATTTCAAGTTTCTAGGTCAAGCCATTACGAAGTTGCATACAAACGTTTTTCCCCATTTTTACCCCCTTAGGGGTGGAATTTCCAAAAACCCGTTCTTAGTGCTCACTTTCAACCCCTAAAGAACCTATGTTCCAAATCTCAAGTCTCTACACCCAGCCGTTTAGCCTGTACGTTGTCCATCATTCAGTCAGTGAGTTAGTTACACTTGCGTTTTATTAAGTACAAGATGGGAACCCGAAACCCGTCGGGCTTCGGATAGTACCCCCGAAAACAATAACAAAATCTCTTTGAATCAATTCCCATAGAAACTTTCATCCCCAATCGAACACTTTTAGGGGTTGAATTTTGGAAAAAACATTTTTAGAGATTCACTTACTACCCCATATCAATATCTTTGTCAAATTTCAAGTTTCTAGGTCAAGCCATTACGAAGTTGCATACAAACGTTTTTCCCCATTTTTACCCCCTTAGGGGTGGAATTTCCAAAAACCCGTTCTTAGTGCTCACTTTCAACCCCTAAAGAACCTATGTTCCAAATCTCAAGTCTCTACACTCTGCCGTTTAGCCTCTACGTTGTCCATCAGTCAGTTACACTTGCGTTTTTAAGTATGATGATGATGATGATGATAAATGAGCGTCCTGATCAGCTAATCAATATGGTAAGTGATTATCTGATCTAAGATATAGAACGCTAATCTAAAAGATGAGCGCGCAAAGAACAAAATCCGACCGTTATTTTTAGTGGCTGCACCGGCCTACGAGTCCGACTTCATTTTATTTCCATATCTACCTATGTAGTATTTTGTACTACTTATATTTTGTTATTCATGTGGCTATAATAACTGTGTTTACCCTATTTTACGGCGTTTTTCAACCATAATTTCATAGTATCTATATATCTATATACATACAGAAACTTACATCAAAAATGTAAACAAAAATCATATAGGTACATTTATTTGAAAGTGACAGCTCTTTATTTACTTTTTCCTGTAAAATCGACAGTTCTTTGTTTACGTTTTTGATCTAAGTTTCTGAAATAGAGTATAGTATATCTAAGTAGGTACTACGTACCCAATTTACACACTATAAAAAATTACTGTACGATATGATACCTACCTGTAAATACATTGTAATGCACCATACTATAGATGTGTGCGGTGAACTCCGTGACCTTTGTGCCGCGTGATTGACTCGCGGAGTGAGTAGCTGCGAGTGCGCGGTGCGGGGACTGTAATGCCTAGGACCTGAGGCGGGGACAAAATTTGTATTCGAGCTGACCTACTATTGGCCCTTAATACAAAATAATTTAAAAACCGATTTCAAAAAGATAAAAATACCCGCACAGTGCCAAGTCGGTGGCACTGTATGTAGGACAGGCTATAGTCCTTTTTAAGGACGCTACACACGTTTAGATTTGTCTATACGATTTATCGTTGCGATAAAACTGCACAGTTATATCTAACGCCATTAGTGCCTACATACGTTCAGTTTTATCAGTTGCGATTTCTTTTCGCTTGAAGTAAAGATCGTCAGTTGAACTGCACAGTTCTCAGTTTTGTCTACACACGTACGATTTATCGTAAAGATTTGTCGCATGCGATTTATTTGTAAGATATATCTAAACGTGTGTAGGGCCCTTTAAAATCGGTTATTTTCTATATTATTTTATTTATTGTGCGCTTTCGGCTGCCACTAAAATCATTAAAATTAAACAATAGGTTAATAATACATATTTATACCATTCCCACTCTTAAAAGCTTATTTTATTCACGCTAAACAGTGAATAAAAACGACTTTTACTCACGCTGTTTGAATTTTGAATTTAGAACACAATTTACTCGTCGTCCATATAACTAAATGCATATACAACCTCCTTGCGTGAAAAAAAAACTTGATACAAACTCCTTGCGCTAAGAATACTCGACATACAAATTCTTTCTAGGGTTCCGTACCCAAAGAATAAAAACAGAACACTTTTACTGATATTTTGCCGTCTGTCTGTCCGTCTGTGACCAGGCTTTATCTCATAAACTGTGATAGCTAGACAGTTGAAATTTTCACAGTAGATGTATTTCTTTAGCCGCTATAACAACAAATAGATAAAAAAACTTTTATGTGATTTTGACATAAAAACGCAACAATACCGTGATGTATTTTCACCTCTAGCACTTTTTACTATCTAGTGATGAATTGAGACTGGCGCCAGTGGTAAAATAAAATTTAACGTTCGCGTTGCGTTCACGGATTAGTTGCCGAAATTTGTGATAGTGGTACGGAACCTTCGTACGCGACGCGAGTCCGACTCGCACTTGACCGGTTTTTTTCCTCGTAGTCATGGTATAAAGTATAGTATGCAACTCTTGAATAAAGTACGGATTTAGATTGAGGGCCATGAACCACTGGCGTCGCTCAGGATTCTAACACTTGAATCACTCGCTACGCTCGTGATTCAATCATCAGTCGTTAGAACCCTTCACTTGCTCGTGATTCATCTTCGGCCCTCGCACTAAATCCGTCTTTTATTCACTAGTTGCATAATATACTATTATACCATTCACACTCTTAAAAGCTTATTTTATTCACGCAAAACAGTGAATAAAAAGGCCTTTTACTCACGCTGTTTGAATTTTGAATTTAGAACACAATTTACTTGTCTCGTCCATCTCAATGCTTATACAACCTCCTTACTTGAAAAAAAACTTTATACAAACTCCTTGCGCAAAGAATACTCGACATAAAATTCTTTTTAGGGTTCCGTACCCAAAGGGAAAAACGGAACATTTTACTGAGACTTCGCTGTCTGTCTGTCCGTCTTTCGCTAGTCTGTATCTCATAAACTGTGATAGCTAGACAGTTGAAATTTTCACAGTAGATATATTTCTTTAGCCGCTATAATAACAAATACATGAAAAAAAAAACATTTAAGGACCATTCAACAAACATGATATTGACATAAAAACGCTACGATACCGCGATGTATTTTTACCACTAGCACTTTTTACAATCTAGTGATGAATTGAGACTGGCGCCAGTGGTAAAATAAATTTTAACGTTTGCGTTGCGTTCACGGATTGGTTGCCGGTCCAGTGTTTATTTGAGGGTACCGTACCCAATAATAACTGTGATAGTGGTACGGAAACCTTCGTACGCGACGCGAGTCCGACTCACACTTGACCGGTTTTTTTTCTCGTAGTCATGGTATAAAGTATAGTATGCAACTCTTGAATAAAGTACGGATTTACATTGAGGGCCATGAACCACTGGCGTCGCTCAGGATTCTAACACTTGAATCATGAATCACTCCCTACGGTCGTGATTCAGTCTTAAGAATCCTTCACTTGCTCGTGATTCATCTACGGCCCTCGCACTAAATCCGTCTTTTATTCACTAGTTGCATAATATACTATTAGACTACGATCTGACGTACGTTTTGGTTCTTCGTATTTGGCATTTTTTCTTCACGAAGATGTGTCAAATTATAGTCTACAAATAAAAAACGATGTATAGTACCAATCCACTGATCTGAATTATATGAATAGGAGGTCTCGCACTGAATTTTGTGCCTATTTGATCTGCGCCATGTTGCGCTGTTGTCGCGCGTTTTCTATTGAAACTGATGGTGACCGTCTCTGGAACTATTAGTTCCATGGACGCACAACATGACACAGATCAAATAGGCACAAAGATCTAATGTAATTTTGTATGGTATAGCAATTCTGTATAGTGTAGTGTTATGGAAGTGCCACTAACACAGTTTTAAGCTGCCAAAATGTAGGAAACAATTTCACCTACAATCTGTGCACAAAAAGAAGTTCTACGACATTCCGTCATGAAATAATCAACAATTTTCGATGAGCCCGACAGGGATTTTCAGTTTCAAGGTCGTTGGCGTTGATACTCCTCTTAACGGCCCATATAACCCCAATTGCGTGACAGGGATAGCGCTAGCGAATTTCAGATGTGTTAATGAAGGACGTAAGATGCTAGTAAGTGAAATTTTAGAGCGTAATATCAAACAATTGGTAATTACGCGATAATAAAACATTATTTTTTAATTTCAAATCAACAAAGCACTGAATTGAACTAAGATCGGTTCATCTACAAAGTTTTATTAGTATAAGTTAAATATTGACTGACAAAAACTATTTATTTGTAAAATTTAGAGGGAAGTTTGGGATTTTTTTCTATCGAGAAAATTTTCAGTAATCGTGTTTTCACGTCATAACAGACTTAGTAAGTATCCTCGACTTTAATAAATATGGTTTCAAAAACTTTCGTTTCTAATAACTTTTGTAGTAATTTATCCTAGAAACATCAGTTCTGACCTACTACGAGGCCTTAATGCAAGACAGAACCATAATGGACTTAAGGCATCACCCTGAAAAATACCTCGTCTTATGCTTGCGGTATCAGTCTCTATCGTTTTACCTAATTTTAGTTTAGTTTCCCAATGTTGCATTGCTTCTTTATGAAAGTTTGTAATAATTGGATGAATATTGTAGTGTTCTAAGATATAGATAAGCCAACTGTGCGGAACGGAATCTAATGCTTTTTGATAATCTACATACATAGTACAGACATCTTTTTAGGGTTCCGTACCTAAAGGTAAAAACGGGACCCTATTACTGAGACTTCGCTGTCTGTCTGTCTGTCTGTCTGTCCGTCCGTCCGTCCGTCCGTCCGTCCGTCCGTCCGTCTGTCCGTCTGTCCGTCTGTCACCAGGCTGTATCTCATGAACCGTAATAGCTAGAAGGTTGAAATTTTCACAGAAGATGTATTTCGGTTGCCGCTACAACAACAAATACTAAAAACGAAATAAAACAATTATTTAAAAGGGGCTCCCATACAACAAACGTGTTTCAAAAATAACAAGGAGTCGAGTCAGGACAGGAAGGACAGGAGGACAAATCGAGTTGGTCATGGAATTCAAAATGGCTGCCCTATCTGTCAAATATACTAGTCTGCCTTACTTACCAAAGAGTTTATTTTATGTTTCAGATTTTCTTTGTGCCAAGGTTTTTTTTTTTTTTCAGTGATTCGGTCGTTTGATGGGAGTAAGAATCGAAGATAAATATTTCATATTTTCCTATAAAATTTAAAAATTGGTTGTAAACCATTTTAGGGTTCCATATCCAATTGTGATAGTGGTACGGAACCCTTTATGCGCGAGTGTCGCACTTGCCCCGTTTTTTTAAATTTAGTGTTGTTTTTCATAGTTATTGAATCTATAATGAGTTGCTCCTTACAACCTTGATTAAATTTGCGACAACCTTTTTGTTCTTCCGCTAAAATGTTTTTTCTGTGATATGCTTAGATATAAATGACTTGGCATATGCATGAAGAAGTATTTTGGTATTACTGTTGAGTTTAAATAGGAAATTATATAAGTAGTTTTTTTTATGTCTTTTGTTTTGGTATAAATGGTCTATCTATTTGTGTATTTGTTATATAGGTTTCATTAAAGGTTTCTGTGATTTTAAGGTCAAGGTCAGTATCTATGAATTGATTGGTTAGATTGTTAGACTGCACTGGTTGCACGGTTTGTCGATCTTCTGTTGTTTCTGTTTCAGATTGATTTAGTGCCAAGTCAGGAAGTGTAGCGGTTGAAGTATTGTTTAGTGTGCTAGTTGGTAAATTTAAAAAATCTCTTACTGTTGTTTTATTTCTTCTAGTCTATTGTCGTTAATCAGTTTATTATTAATTATAACTCTACGCTGGTCAGAGATTATTATTATTAATTCCAGCAAACTTGTATAGTTTCATTTCAGTGTACCAATCTATCTAAATGGCAAATATAACTTTAATCTAGTTTTAACTCCCTTTTTCGAGTTTAGCCTGCAACATCTATATCTGTGTAGGAGTCTGGATAAAATAAACGAAAACGCCACGCAGGTAAGTAATTTAAAGAAAAATAATAATGTAGTTACTTTATTTTCCAAAAGTTACATATTATATATGATACATCACTTCACTAAATACAAGTGAAAATACTTAATCGTAATCTTTATCATTTTATATTCATTAGTGGTATCTAATACTTATACCGTTTACAACTCCACTATTTTCGAAGACGATAACACAAAAATGAGATTCATTTTCATACAGCAATCGAGAAATCATCTTAATAATATCTTTCAACTTGATGCGCCCCGCGGTTTCTCCCGCGTAAGTCCCGATCCCGCGGGAATATCGGAATAAGGCTATGGTTCATCCAGATCTCCAGCTATCTGTATAGCAAATTTTATCGCAATCGGTTAAGTAGTTTTTGCGTGAAGAAGTTACAAACATACTTTCGTACTTAGGCGATTGAAACTGCGGGGAGCAGCTAGTCGGAACTACAAAGTACATGAGATACATTATATAATCTTACTACCTATTACATATTACTCAACAGCAATAGATTTTTTTAAACCGATCAAAGTAGGTGTTAATAAATTTATTCAATGTGTGCCTGTAATAATATACTTAATTTAAACATGCATGTTTTTTTTTAAACCAAAACCTACGTTTACTAGCAGGGAAGCTATTCTACAATTTAAATGTGTCATCTATGCCTTAGTTCTGTAGACACGTTGACAGTCGACATTCTATTTGGCATGAGGAAACAGCTATGCACATCCTGTAATACTTCAGGTCTCTAATGCATAAAAAAGCCCAAAGCCCAAAGAATCTAGAAGTTTCTGGACTTAACGGGAATTACTAATGAACTATAAATGGCTGCCACACACAACAGACCATGAAAGGTCGATGTGGCTTCTTAAATACCTAACAATATATTGCTAGTAAGTCTACTGCTATCGTGTCGAGTATAGTTTTTATTGTAATTTATTTTTAGTGAGTACGCACAACACACTAAAGCGTTTTATCTATCTACCTAACTACCGATATTATTATGCTCTGCAAGTTTCCTAAAATAAACCGGAAAATAATGAGATCAAGACGAAATTAAAAGCTTACTATTAAATGTAATAATTGTTTATACCTATGGATGCTCCAAAATACCAAAAAGGGCAAAAAATACCGTGTGGCGTAATCAAATCACAAACGTCGAATTTATACATTTTTCGACACTAGATGGTAAAATATATATGACTAGTGGAACGCGGAATAAATGCTTCATACAACAATTTCGTGGTTTAACTTTTTCGATACTTCTAATCTTATTTCCCGCGTCGAAATTCACGATCACCTTTAGAGCTATCTTTTATTTTTTTTTAAACCAAAATTACATGTTTATTTTTCATTATGCTAGTCTAACGGAAGAATACTGAAACACCATTAAGGCTGGATTGCACAGCTACATCGAACAACTAATCTGGAATAGCGGAATATAAATGACAATAGAGAATATCGAACCATCTAGGAAATACGACATTTATCGGTAGTACTTTATTTAAAACAAAATATGCAAACTCTAAGTGAATACGTCACAAAAAAGCGTCTACATATTTTTTTTTCTTAAAATTATGTATTACCTGTAAATGTTGTTTTTCATTGACCAGTTAGTTAGATGGGCTAGTTAGTTATTCGATCTAAATAGGTGTGCAAGTGAGCCTAACAATCTTAAGGGCTATAAGCATTTATCTCAACTTAAACAGTAAATATGATATCAGAAAGAAGACAGTTGTAAACAGCTACTGCGGTAACGCTACCATAAACTCAATGATGCTTTGACATTTAAATTGTCATCCATCGACTTTATATTAGCGCCAGCAGCGAAAATTTGAGAAAAAAATAATCTCTACTTAAATAATGTACAAAACTTTGTTTAGGGTTCCGTACCCAAAAGGTACTAAAACTCCAATGTCTGTCTGCCGCCACGCTGTATTTCATGAACCGTGATAGCTAAACAGTTGAAATTATCACACATGATGAAAACAGAATAAAATAAATATTTATGTGGGGCTCCCGAACAAACGTGTTTTTTTTTGTGATAAAGGTACGGAACCCTTCGTGCGCGACTTGCACTTGGCCGTTTTTTACTTAATCGTACTAGACAGCTATGTTGTGCCCTTCCATACATTTTTAATTACCTAAAACTATTATAATGACAATGAGAATAGATTGATGATTTCAATCACTAGTACATAAATTAAATAAATATATAATACATTGAGTATCAATAGACCTCGTTTATAATAGAGAGGAAATTGATGTTTTTATAAACATCCGAATATGAACCGAGTGTTTATCTACAGGATGTTGGAGTTATGAGACAGCTGCTTATATATGTTGTTCTACAATTCTAGGCAAACAACTTTTTGTTCTTATTTTTAAATAAAAAAAAATCTTTAAAAAATGCTGAGGTTCTCTATTACTAAAACTCTCTATTACTAAAACTAAAACTTACTTTTTTTCAAAAACAGCATTTTTAGATTCTTCTTCTGTTTTCGCGATGTTGTATTGAAATTAAAGACATTTTTCGGTTTGAATCGCGTGGTTTTTATTACTTTTAGCATTGTTACAACGGTCAACGTTTCGAGACCTTTCCAGGTCTCTTCTTCAGGATAGACTATCCTATAATAAAAACCACGCGATTCAAACCGAAAAATGTCTTTAATTTCAACAGCATTTTTGAAAAAAGCCTATTACCACCTTACTTATAAACGATGATTAATAGCTGCTTAAACTATGTATCATTTGTCTTTTACTATCTTATGACGGTTCAAAGTTGATAGACAAAGACAAACATTACATAACTTAATCATCGTTTATATAAGTAATGGGGTAATGTTTCGATTGTAGTAGTCCTAAATAAAAGGGTCATTTAAAGCCAATGAACTCTAACACTCAACACTTTTGAATTTCCAAAAGCCTTAGTACAATTTTTTTTTGTCTAGACGTGTAGAACAACGTATATACTTAAGTAGCTGCCCCATAAACTTTAACACCCTGTAATAAACACCAAATCAGAAAAAAGTTACATTTTTTGTTAGGTGCCACTATTAGCTTATAGAAATTTTAAGTAGTACAACAGGTTACAGGTTTCGTTGGGCGTTTACCATACGTAGTCTCATAGTTCCGTCACTTCAAGAGGAAAGGATACCTACTCGTTCTCCATACAAACGTAGGCGACTGTTTCTTCCCAGGATACTTACTAGAGTATAGTAGCACATACTAGAGCTATATTAGAACTAATATGTTGTGTCATATAACCTATATCTGCCATGACTATGCCCCTACGTTTCGTTTTTAGGGTTCCGTACCCAAAGGGTAAAAACGAAATCCTATTACTGAGACTTCGCTGTATGTCTGTCTGTTTTTTTTTAATTTCCTTATTAGAATATAAAAAAAATTTAGAAAGATTAGAAAATGATTGTAGATTAGATATGAATAAATCAAAACGTCATGGCTGATATAGGTTTTTTGCATAAACATTTTTTCTGTAATTCAATTCAATTCAATCATTTATTTCGGATAACGTACAGATCCATAGAGTATTAGTATTTCTTGAGTTAATGTTAGTCTACGAATGCCTTTATCCAGGGTGGTAACAGTCGACTACGTTTGTAAAGTTGGTATGGAGAAAAGATATCAGTCTCTTTCACGGTTCATAGTGGTTTAATTAAAGTGTTAGTCGTCAAAGCTGAGAGGATCAGACTCTTGTGCGGTGATATGTGAACGCAAAAATATCATATACGCCAACAATCTGTCACTTTCCGGGTCGGGGCCGCTGAAACAAAAAAAAACAAATATTAGGCTAGTGCGTGCCTTGTCGGGACACGCGAGTGTGAGGTTTCGTAATTTCAATAAAATAATAGGGATTGCAATTTGGAAAATTTGTTACAACTGACTTCTTAACTACCTACTATGTAATATTCAACGGAATTTGTTCGAAATTTTACTTGGTATTTCTTTCAATTAGTCGTAAAATTAAACATATGGCTCAGCTGTTAGGTTCCTTTAAAATTTTATTATATGTACTACTATCGTGAATATACATAATTATGTCGTATGTACAGCCATTTGGCTGTTAGTGAGGTGGCACACATAACTCTAAAAGCTAGCACTTTAAATGTTAATGTTTAGATTGTAGTAGTCCAAACTAAATAAAACGCAATTTAAGGTCAATGACCTCTCAAAAATAGCTGATTTTCAAGCAAACTTGAAACATTTTCGAATTTCCAAAATTCGTAGTTCAAAAGTTGTTCGCCTAGACGTGTAGAACAACGTATACCAGCAGCTGCTCCATAAACTCTAACACCCTGTATACACACATACACTGGCATGATGTTTATTACGTACCTCACATCTATGTCTAACGCCAACACAGCATGATGTGGTTTGCCTTCCTCGTCTAACCATCTGCAGAAAGAACAATCATTACTAGCAGCGTCTGCAGGCAATCTCAATGCGGGTAATATGTAGGTAGGTGATAGATAAGGTTAACGTGATATTGTAGGCAATTTGAGATGCCGCTAACCGTTTT